>JAMKCH010012724.1:0-37312 GCA_023653785.1 Ophioderma brevispina
CCAGGGTACGCTAGCCGATGGGTAGTGGTGGGTACGCCGCCCGGCCCTGGCCCGGTACCAGGCTTGTGCCACCGCAGCACCGCCACTCTCCATGAAAGTGACAATACGTCTGCACACGGAGCGATAACACCGCTCGAAAGCGGCGTGTGCCACCCGACAGCACCTGGTACCAACGGCTGGGCAGCCGATGGTGGGGCGCGAAGTTGCCATAGCCCGGTGGGGCCCCCGCAAGCGGGAGCCCCTGTTGAAAAACCATACCAGACGATCCACCCCCGCAGTCCAGCTCGACTGGGTGGGTAGGCAACGTACGGGGGCACAGCGTAACCCGTAAAGGTCGGCTGCGGCGGGGACGAAGCCCCCGCGGGATGCAGCCGAACTTGGGACTGCTCCGCAGGAGCGCCGGAGGCCGGGGCAACCTAGGGTGTCCCACCACAGGCGGCCAACCATAGTGACTTGTACAGGGTACCCCGCACCTGTCACCACGAGGTGTACCCGCTTAGAGGCCGGAGCTGACGAGGTCAGCTGGGGCGTCAACGGGGGCCACCCTGGCGGAGCACCACACGCCACACCAAGCCGCTAGGGCCCGGCTGGGGTGGCATCGCAGGACGAGCTAGGCTAGTCATGCGAGGCGTGGTGAGCGTGGAGGACACCTGGCGGAGACGTGATGGGTCACCGTAGCCGTCTGCCTCGGGTCCATAACAGCAGTACCCGTGGTGACAGCTACCGTGTGTCGCGGTCGAAGACTGCCGGACTACAACCACGCTAGGCATCAGCACTAGCGGCGAGGATCGACCCGGTCCCCGGGGCGTCACCATCACCACTCACCACACCGAGTGTTCACCACCACCGCAACCCCTTGGGTTTGGCAGGGTAACCGCGCTAGCCCGGCCCCGGTAAAGCCCCCAGGGGCTAACCATGGCGAGCTAGCGGCCGGTATCTGCGTGCTTGACGGGCGAACTCCCGTGGGAGGCGCCCGAGAACCGCTGTGAAGCAGCCGAAGCTGCCCACCTTCGGGATCTCCTAAGTAGCCGGAGCTGCCCCGAGAAGATCCCCCGGGCCACCCCCCACCCCACCCCCCGCCGCCCCCCCAAGACACCCGGAGCCCGATAACCACCCCCCCCCTTTCCTAAGCGAAACGGAAGAGAATCCGCGCTCAATGGTCGAACAGTGAGCGTCGGAAATCCAATTCAAAATACTACACCGTTCTGTGCGGTAGCATTGCCGTGGATAACGCAAAGAGGAAGGGGATCGAAAGATTGGATGGAGGCGGGACAGCATGCGCATTTACGCGACGACATAACGGGGTGACGCGAGCCAATGGATTTACCGCGTGGTCCGAAACAGATAAGAAAAATAAAAGCGTGCCGTGGAGGGACGCCCGACACGTAAACGAAGTGACTAAAAACTTTCTCGGTAACTGAGTCACAAACAGTTTAAGAATTTTCCAGTCAGTTTCAACATTTTTATAATCACACCAAGCATATACAAACTAAATGACACACTCACCCATCTAGAACTGTTTATTGATAGTAGAACCCACAAAGAGACGAACAGGCTCACAACAAAGCAAGGCATCCAAGCACAAATTATCACATGACCGCTGGCGGTAAAAAAGGATACAACACAAAAGTCTCTCCTCGGAGTATAATCCACAGTTGATTTGGCCGTCCAAGAGTGCTCCTTCCTTAGATATAAATCCTTATATATTCCCCCCGTAGTAGTGGTAGCAGTAGTAGGAGTATTCCGCAAGAGAAGACACAGTCCTTATATCAATATAATCTCAAGTTTGGCAGTAGCAAATAGAGCCGCGATCGGGACACGTCCGTCTAGCGAGCGGGCCAAAGGCACTGATGAGGCGCAATGGCCGACAGGGTGTGCCTTGGGGTCACTGGGAGGGACCGTCCCATTCTTTTTAAGGGGTGTTTATTTGTATTTTGGGCATTTCACTTCTCAAGAAGGAAATGCATATGTTTCAGTCAACATTGGTTTAAAGGAACAGCTCAGTTTAATGATTTAGCAAATCTTCAATTCTTATCCAATGGTGATTTCCTCCCTACTTTGAAGTTGTACACACTTGTCCCTGATTTTATGAAGCTAATATGATAAATTTCTACAGTTTCATCCTCTCACACTATCGTTGCTTTACCCCCTTTAATCCCAGACCACCATTGCAGTGCATCATGGTAGAATCCTAATTCTTACCTCAAGATACATGTGAAGTTATGATAGTTGTCAACTCCAGCTCGAGGAAAGGCCGAGCCGATCGGGAGAGCAGGTAGCCCAGGTATCGGCATATAGAGCTAAATGAGGAATCGTCTTGGGGCAATCCCTCCAGGAACACATCTGCAGTGCCGCGCCCCAAAGGGGAAAGTTAACTTGTATGAAAATACAAGGTCATAGCTGCCATTTTATCATATTCCATTAACATACATTATGTCAAAGCTTTTGTCATGTGCTCTTGAAATGGTTCGTAGACGACTGCTTACCTGAAAACTATTCAAGACCGTGCCACTGACCAGAAATGATCATTTTGTTTATCCTAATACATGGCAGCAATAGCTTATCACATGGCAGCTTTGCCTACACCTTCTTACATGACAAATATCCCAATCACAGTCCTCCTTTGCTGAGGTAGTAGATCTATGGAATGCTCTGCCCCAAAATCTGACAATTTTTGACAAATGATTTCAAAGCGAGGTCTTAACAATAGACTGGTTCCCACTTCATCACTCCTCTAGTTATACTCCCTGGTGGACGTACTCTAGAGGAAGTTTCAACGAGGTAAAAGTCAACACTTAACCCTTTGAGAAACTGCCTTTCATTACAAGCGCTGATATTTTTGTGTTTCACAAAAAAATTCACAAAAATACAACCTACAAAAACCAGCATACATGTACTGCCTGACTATATTGAAACTTTCACAAATACAAACTAGGAAATTATGACAAAGACAGATTAGCAATAACTTATGAAAGTGATATTCAAAACAAGAAATGTGTTACCACTATCAATGCTATGAATGATTCCATTGGCTGCTATGATGTCCGTTAGCTCTACCCTCACTCTGGTTTGGTCTATGCATATATTCTGAAATTGAAAGGGAAAGAGAAAAAAGTTAAAATACACTTATTGAAGTTGGTATTGACAATTAGTAACCCAAGGCGAATCTCGTATTTACGCGATGCGTAAAATATGTCCCCGCCGACTGTTGCGATCACTAACATGGGATAAATGCAACTTCAACCACCCTACCCCTTCCCCAATACCCCGCACACCCACACCCTACCCAACACCCCGCAAAACCCCAAACCCTCCCATACACCCCACAACTCCCCAACACCCAACACTCATCCCCAAACCCCACCCTCATCCCCAACACCCCCTGCAAAACACCCCATCCCCTCCTTAACACCCCTCAACACCACAACCCTACCCAATACCTATAAAAAGGCTCCCTTTCCCCAACACCCCGCACCACCGTCATCCCTCCGCAACACCCCCACCCCCTCCCCAAACCCCACACTACCAAACCTCCCTCCCCAACACCCGCAATACCAAACCCCTTCCCAACACCCTGACAACCACCCACCCCTCCCCAACACCAACCCCCTCCCAACACCCAACCCCCTCCCCAACACCTTCCCACCCCTCCCCATAGCATAGTAGTCGCATGTAGCGAGCGAATTTTGCCTATCCGATGTCCCGTGTCAGAGATACAGCAATGTACGCATATTTTAATTAGCTCATTTGATACTAAGCCGCATATACAATACTTGTAAATGCACAAAAACGATGATGCCAGGGGGGATGGACTATCATGTAGCGAAGGAATTTTGTGTGTTCGATGTACCGTTTTAGCGATAAGTATTATGCATATTTTAATTAGCTCATTTGCATACCTCACCCGCATATATCACCCTTTTTCAAATTGCAAAAACGATGCATGCCATGATGGCTTTCATGTAGTGAAGAATTTTTGTGTGTGCCGATATACTGTTTTCAAAGATCCAGGCACATAGGGTTACATTTTATCACGGACATTCCAGGTTAAAAACATTTTTCTCACAGACATACGGACATACGACAATACGGACATACGACACACGAGACGGAGCCCATTTTATAGTCCCCGCCCCGAACGTTGTTTCGGCGGGGACAACAATTGAGCTAGATTGAGAGCTTGTTTAAGGCTAACAATTTGGCATCAGGCAATGCATATTTATATTGAATATTGGTATTTTATTTACTGGATTTTATATATGTTCTTACTTTTATAATTGCAAAAAAAAAAAAAAGTATTTTAAAAATGTTTATGCTTTTGAAATATGTAAAATTATACGCAATTCAGCGGTTTGGCTGCTATGCATTCTTTGTTGTAATAAACCCTGAATAATAATAATACTGCAGATATAAGATTGCCAAAGAATTTAATTTAATAACAAAAGTGATATAAAAACTAGTTGCAATCGAAAAATAGTAAGGCCCCAAAACAAGTTGTCTCAGAAGAACTGGGAAAAATCCGTCAATGCAAATAGTTTTTGTTTTTTTGGTGTTTTTTTTAGAAAATGCTAATAATGCGAAATGCTTAATTTTTTAATGCATTTTTAAACCCACTTTTTTCATTTTCGGCAAAATTTCATTTTTTTTTTCCTGAATTTTTTTACAACAAAAATTTCGGTAAACCGAAAAAAAAACTATGAGGTCCAAACCAATTTTAAAAACAGAAATGTGCGCAATCTCTGAGACAACTTTTTTTTTTTCTGGCCCTATGTCATTTTCTACCTCACCTCGCGTCTAACTTAACCACCACATTTGATATAGAGTATTCATGCTGGGCACAGTGATAAGTGCTGTAGGAAATTGCTTGAGAATCACCTAACATGTATTGTCAAATGTTGCCTCTGCCATTGATGCACGAATTTTTTTTTTTTTTTGGGGGGATGGGGGGAACTAAAGATCACCATGCTCTGTTCTCACTTACCGGGGGGACCAACAAGTTGCAATGAGTAACTGAAAGGTATCCAGCCAAGTTGGTAGCCACGATTCTCGGCTTTTCTGCTATCTCAAGCAGTCTTGTTCTAGATATACATTGGACCAAAATGTTTCCTGCAAAATAGACGATTCATATTGATATAGTTTGGATAAAAAATGTTGTTTCAAAGGAAGTGAGATGCACACTGCTCTCCAATGAAACAACAGAAAATATTTTTTCCTGCAAAGAAATCAAGATGCATACTCTTTGAACTTAAAAAAATTCCCTGTAAACAACCACAATAAACAAATACTTGACAATTGATCAACAAAGTTATCATCGCAGCATTATTAGGTCCTCTCCTGGCCCCTGAAAGTCTATCAAGGCGGTGTTTAGGTATGAACACGGTCACTCCAGAGTAGATGCAAGCGACTCTCCAAACCAGCTCTCTGAAATAGTACCAAAATGTTTATTCTATGGTATGGAATTCACCTGTAATCTGTGGAATAAGATTTTTAGGGTGGATTGTCAACTCATTTTAAACCCAAAATTTAATTTTGCTTTTTAGAGTTAAAAAATAACTTGACTATATCATATTATGTTCTGGTCCACTCAGGCCTTTGTTAAAGGGATTAGCAACGATTTGCTAGTCCGAAACATAAAAAAATCATCAAAGTTCATATTTTTGTATTTTTGTTACTGGCAGGATCTGCGAACAGAACTTGCAAGCTGGTTGGCTTGAAATCTGTGTATTAATGACAGGCAAGATACTTTTTCTAATTCTGTAATTTCTCAACGGCGTATCAAAATTCTGACTGTGATCAAAAAGGGCTTTCCCTGTAGCTCCCAGGATTTTAAGCGTAATATTGGGGCAATCTACCCGGCAGCGCAGATCCAGAACGGGACCAGATCTCGTATCCGTGTGCGCTACAACACGGGCATGATCCCGCTCTGCAACGCGTACATGGTGAGTACACACGCTTGGTTTAGTGGCGTCTGCACTTTAAGAGCTGCGTACTTTTAGGTTAGCGTAAAGTATTCCTCCTCGATACCACGTTACGCGTAGCCTACGTACCACTTTACTACCTTCGAAGGTCGCCATACTTCGCAACTCACTGCGGCCGTTAAGTTTCTATAAAACTCTCCCGTATCTGGATCTCGGGGAACGATCCGAGCTGATCTCGCGCTGCCGTGTAGATTGCCCATTGTTGCACCATGATTGATACAGTTTGACCCTCAAACACAAAC
This sequence comes from Ophioderma brevispina, assembly GCA_023653785.1. NCBI lineage: Eukaryota > Metazoa > Echinodermata > Ophiuroidea > Amphilepidida > Ophiodermatidae > Ophioderma > Ophioderma brevispina. The sequence continues at coordinate 6,221 of JAMKCH010012724.1, forward strand.
ATTATTGATCTTTTGTTTATTCTGTACTGGGTTGTAAACCACAATCAGCTGTTTAGTGTAGATTTTGAGACGCCATTGATGTATGTCTATTTACGGGAGACGGTATGGCAAATTTCCTCAAATACTTATTTTTTTCACTATTTGGTGGTTTGTTTCCACATTAAAGCAGTTATATGGAATTGTACACACTTATCCCTGATTTATAAGTTTAAAAAATGCTTTTTCACATTTTTCGATTCTCTCGCATTATCGCTGCTAATCCCTCTAAAGGGTGAACCTCTAAAGAATAATGAAATTGAGTTGTTGCCATAATTAGTTTGCATACAGTTTGGGCTTGCAAATGCTGAAAATCACAAAAACAAATCACTAGCTAGGCCTATATTAATAATAATCCTCTGAACACGGCAAGCGATTAGTCGCTCAAAGATCAATATTTTTGTTTAAAAAAGGTCAAACTATTTATTTTCCAGGGCATATTCAGAATCAGCTTAAAAAGTTATAGTCACTCAAAGATCAATATTTGTCCATTTTTGTTTAAAAAAGGTCAAACTATTTATTTTCCAGGGCATATTCAGAATCAGCTTAAAAAATGCATCTAAATGAGTCAAAATAAGGCAAAAAAAAAAACAAACCAAATTGTTTGATTGTCCATAGACGACTTTTTAGAGTTGGGTCGGTCGGTCGGAAAAACTTTTTTTTTTAAATGTCAATAGCAAACTATATTGAAACATGTTTGTTTGTATTAATAAAGTTAATCAAACACTAAAAATCAAGTTGATTCTTACTCAAAAATGCATCTTGTACATTATGAAACCCAACTAACAAGCTAAGAAACTATTTAAACATCATCTTTTTTACGTTTCAGAAAGTTAAAATTGAAAAAAAAAATTCTTTGGAATTTTTGAAAATTAGGGTCGGTATTCTTTTGCACAGTAAAAGGAAAAAAACCTTTTTCCTGATTTCCAAAATTAGGGTCAGTCGGATGAGGACAATCAAACAATTTTTTTTTGGCCTAAGTCTGGTGTTTGCAAGCATTGGGACGCCACCTCTAAAGCCACTGACTTATGTGTTAAAACTTAGAATTGCCAAGGATTAAGTTGCTAACTAGCCAAAAGAAAGTCGTCTAACAAAAATACTTAAAGATCAACCCCACCTGCACTGTCAGAAATGTTAGTAAACAGACTTGGTAAATTAAAAATTTTATTAATGTGTTTATTATCTTATCACAGCCTGTATTTCAATTTCACATTTCCTGAAAATTTGTCTGAATAGATTACATTTTAATTTAAAAGAAACCTTATTTTATAAATCACAATTTTAAACTTTTGCATTGGTTTAAGTAGATTTTTTGCAAACAAACTATTTTACAATATAAGTTTTGGCAGTTCCAAACACTCAAAAAAATTTGCTGTTAAAGATGTTTGTTCCGATCGCCTCTGGGAACCCCCTGATTTACCCATAAGTAGTAAATTTTGATATCAGATGAAAGGTCATATTTTAAAGGTCATAACTTCCTGAAATTTCAGCTTCCAAATCCACTTCTTTGCAAAGATATAAACAAAAAACTGCTGTTTTTGATGGTTAACCATCAATATTAGCACAGTAGTGAATAGGACCTTGCAATGTGCATTATCGCTTCTATTATCAAACAAATCGACAAATAGTAAGGATCCAAAACATAATAATGATAAAATTGGATGATTTTCGCCCAATATTCATTGCTCTCGTTATGAGTTTTAAAATATTGGGCTCGACTACGTCTCGCCCAATATTTTTGCAACTCATAACTCGACCAATAAATATGGGCTCAATCAATCCAATTTTATACCAAAATTTGTAATCAGTATGTTTTTGGTTATATGCTTTCATGTGACAGAGAAGAATAACATATGAAATATTTGACAATGACCGGTTGCCCACTTTTAAAGGTTACCACGAGGCTTATATGCCCTCATAATAACACTATATAGTATCAAAAATATCTGCCTTAGCTTTATCTATATTATGGGGATATAACAGGATGTTGCCTAATAAGTCTTTTGGTTACCATGGCAAAGACCTTAAAGGTTTTAGCTCAAAACTTACTTGTATCACTGCAAAAACTGCTCGGTCAATTTGTAAGGTTGAGAACTCCTGCAAAAAATAAGAGTTTCAAGTTATAAAAAAATCACCTTACCAAACTGTACATGTACACAAGTTATCCTCCCAGTAAAGAAAGGCATTCGCTGGTATTCTGAAAGGGGTCAACTTTAGAGACTTGGGTTTAACCAGGTTAGTCCTACATGAGTGGACCTTTTTTCTTTCAACCATACTCTGAAGTAAAAATATGGGTGAGAAAATTCTCTTATGATGTTGCCATTTGGCACTCATTCCATGAAGAATTTCTCACCTGTTATAGCAAACCTTTAAAGTAGGTTTAAGGAAAGGTCCACTCATGTACGACTCACCCTGGTTTAAAACTAGGTCTAAAGTTGATCCCTTTCAGAATACCAGCGAATGCCTTTCTTTACTGGGAGCTAACTTGTTTAACCAGTGTACAGTTTGTTAGCTTCTTTTTCCTTCATCGTTAGTTTTTGATCTAACTAAACTGCCAGTAAATCGAAACAGTAAACTTTTATAGGTATTTTTATTAATGCCTTCATTAAAAGTTTTTGATGTGTCTTTTGATTCGTAGATCTTGTTGCTTATTCATGAACATCCATATGACTTATGTGGCATAGATTGAGGCCAATATTTTTGCATGGCCTCACCTCAAGATTGATTGCCATTCAAAAGATTTAAAGGCTGACTCAGAGATTTCGAAATATATTTTTGTTTGTGTAGTAATTAAAAATAATCATCTAGAACTAAAGATAGTCACCTAAAATGAGTAATTCCAAAGTTAGAGATGAATCGGATTTTTCGTTTTCATGCAGTAAACATTTATGCACAGTATAACAGTACCATAGGATACTGTGTATAACAAAAATTCCGGCTCCAGAATTTTATAACAAAGTTTTCTATATGAAAGACTTCGATTTGAGCTTAGTTATTTCACACAGTGATTAGTATACAGACAAGCATTATGTATATATGCAAAAAGCTTGATATGTTTGAAAATTGAGTGCGCCCTCATCGGGAAATCTCTGAGTCAGCCTTTAATCCGTTCTTGGATGTGAACCAGTAACCTATCAATGTATATGCATGCACATTAAAGAAGCATGTGTTATATGGCATGTATACATATAAATAAGAGACTTATTGATTGCTGCAGCCGCTTAAAGCGAAAAAGTGATTGTCGTTTAGATTTTTAATTATAAGATCGAAGTAACAAAAGCACCAAAATTTGACCTCGAGGCAAGTCCATTAAAGGTGCAACAAGAGATTTCAAATTCAGTGGCCACTAAAAAATCAAAAAGTAATGAGTTTTTGCACTGATTCAAAGCTTTCCATTCAAAAATATTCCAATCGGAAAGGATAGCTGAGAAATGCTTCTTCGGTACAAATTGTGAAATTTCTAATTTCGTTAGAGCAAATCGAAATTTCAGCATATGTTTACTTGACTAAGCAAATCCAAATATTGTTGCTCTCTGTTAACAATTCTGTAGCCAAACACAAGGTAAGAAATCTATTGAATGTATAATCTTTATGAAAGGACTTATTTATACCACCAATATGTGGGTTTGTCTCCAAAATCTCCGTTGTACCTTTTAGCAAAATTTTGCACCATCTGCACATCAGCAGGACATTTGTGACCATCATAAACATTAGATTTATGATGAATTAACTCAAAAGGGATGTGATCTTAAAATTGATTTTAAATTAGTGTCAATTTTGAAAGCTTTTATCTGCAATAACACGAATATCCACTTTATACAAATATCTACTCCACGAATTTAGGCTTAAAAAATCGGTATTAAAACATCCCCTCCAAATGAAAACATTACTCGAATTATGCATGAAGTGATACAAACAGTAAATCAGTCTATAATAACATATTAGTTCTCCCAGTGTGTTCATGCAATACGGAAAAAATACTCTGGTTGGGTGCCGGATCACATGAGCGCAGGACGAATTTGTGATACGGCACCCAACCATAGGTGTTTTCCTTTTGCCATGAACAAACAGGGGGGGGTAACAGTTATCATTCAGGAGAAGAAATACAAAGACCTAAACTTAATAGGGTCTATGAATTTCAGAAAATATCATCGTTTACTTACCTATTTTCCAGTGGGCGTTTTCAATGGGCTACAATGCTCCATTCCGAATCCATAATAACAGACATTATTACTTCTTCAAGGCGCATGTAATTCAGGGTCAACAGTATTAAAAGTTACGTAAAAAATTCCATAGCAACATCAAATGCAATGACAAGTGTCCAAAAGACAAAAAGTCCAAAAAAATCAGTTTCAAACGCTGTGTGAAATTATTCTAAAAGTTCAACTATGTACAGTTATATTTTTCGGGGTATTTAATGCTTGATTGAACATGATAACCAGGTTGTTGTGGACGTGCACCCGGTGAAAATGGAGACCCGAGTGGGGGTGAGGTCCGTGCCGCACATTGAAATTGGCGTTGTAGAGGATGCAAAAGGCCTACATGACCTTGATGTTCCCTGGTTCTTGCGTGCGACCATATGACTTCAGGGGATTGTTCCACAAAACTAGGGTCATTTGTAATGGTCTCGGAGCAGAGGACGCAGATCTAAGTAAATGGGTTGCAATTCTGTACGTATAGGCGTCTTCTCTTGAGCAAAAAAATACAAGTTAAGCACTATTGTTGATGTATCGTTGTGTGCAAGGGGAGGATAGGAGGCCAAAAGATGGGACATTAACGGTTGTTGCTGCACATTAGTTCATATTGGTAGAGAGCAGGCATCGGCCCTACAATGGGCCTACAGGAGATGCTGGAGGTCTGGAGCATGTTGACGGTGCTTTCTCGGGCTTCTGTTCATGTTGAATCGTGGCACTCTTCGCGGGAGTTGATTTTGAATTTGCACTGGGCTCTAGACTAGACGTACCCCTTTGGCTTAACACTTTTACCGAGAGTCTGACCCATCTCTATCTTTTCCTCCTCTGAAACCTCTGATAAATGCTACACTGATCCGGATCGGTGACATGTCACAGACTTATTTGCGGGAGACAGCGTGGTTTCTTACTGGTGAGGATCGTTGCACCCGTTACTCTTAGGAGTGTTTGTGTATATTTGCCGATAAGCTGTATTGGTACTGACTGAGCCCTTTCATAATTTTTCCCAACATAGATTTTCCGATGGGGGCTCTTACTATACCACACACAATCTTCCGTCCTCCGTAATGAGAAATCATACTAGGTTTTGTGTCTTGCCACAAAGACTCGCATTTGGATTGAAGAGAGAGATGTATTTCACAATACGACGGCAAATGGCCATTTGCTATCGCCAGGCTTCTGGCATACTGCCGTATGACTTTCCCTACCTTGGTGGTTCTTTGTCAGGTCGTCGACAGCTTGGCATACCAAATATTTCACATGTTTAAGGAATGGTTTTAAGAATGAATGTGGACTTTGTCATTCGAATGATGTTTGCGAACGCGCCTGAAAAAGTAAAAAACGATTGTCGAATTGTACCTTCTCCTTGCAGTTGAACAGGGTTATCGCAATTTGACTGTGAGTACAAAAGCTTCAAATCCACATCCACAATTTCAGGTGATGATTGACATTGCCAAGACCCTCATCTTTCAGCTCAAGAAAGTGCTGCTTTGAATGCTTCATGGACTGTTGAATGCCCTATCTCTGATAATGTCAAATGACTTGTTGAATGGTGGAGATCTCAGATATCGGCACAACCCAATCAATGTCTTGCAGTTATCAAGCGAGCTGGCTCGGTATATCGCCCTTTAGCTGCGGCACTTAGCCAAAACCCTTCGAGAGCTGCATCTAGTCGGCCTCGTTTAAAGTCTCAAAGGCGCTCTGCCGCGTACTCATCACACTGCAACAAGTAAGCACGGAACAGCGACCAGCCTTTTCATGCACGCTTATATTTGTTGGAATTGATTCTGACTGTTCTTATCAATTTCCTCCGTGAATGCAAAACAAATCGACCCGAAAGTCGTCTGCTGTTGACGGTAAATTTAGTTGAATCTGCCGCCATGGGCGAGTAGGAAATTCGTGGGAAATTCCACTTATCTCCGGGAGGAATCAGTACCGGGCCAGGGGACGTTTTTACGTGGACTCTTACACAGACACAACAATGCACGCTGGTACTATGACGGTGCATACCAAGTTCAGAGAGTTAGCTCTGGTATAAGCACTGAGTATACGAGATAAGCCCTGAGTAATACGAGAATATTACTCAAAAAGACAATTTCAAGTGCGTAATACGAAATATATTCAAAGGGCTATCATCAATGAATGCAGTATTCATGGTTACTGATTGATAACATGCAATGACTGGTTTTACCACGTAAAATTAAAAAGTAATAATGTTTATTTATAAAGAAATAAATTCAATGCTCCGATTTTGTTGAAACTGGTTGCAAATTATTATTTGCTATGGTTCAACTTGAAAACACCAAAATGCTTTAACTCTTGGGGTGATAGTATACAGATACTACACTGGTTAGAGGGAAATAAGGCACAGTATTTCGAGTGCTGGCACGGGCCAAACCATGAACCCGAAGGGGTTTTGCCCAGGGGGATTAGGACAGTAGCCAGTACAGGGAACATAGTGTGCCCTATTTCCTGATAGAAACACCATGTAGTATTTGTTTTTTACACCCACAGATGACATCTGGGACGAGGGTTGGTAGGGAAATAGTCCAAACAATTTCCCAAGGGAAAGCACACGTAATACGAAGCAGCCAATTGAAATAGCCTGATTTGTTCATAAAAATATTCTTGAGGGTTTGTGTTAAAAGTACTTCTATATTACAATTTTGAGATCAAGTTTTGGTGACATCTATGACATGCCCTTGTTAACTTTTGTCCTCAAAATTATTAAACCAAATGCCAACCATGTAAAATAAGGCCAAGTATTGAAAAACTTTTACACCAGTTTCAAGAAAATCTGAGCATGGTAAGTCTTAGGGCTGGTACTGTGTATAAACGTTGCATTAATCATAGCTTTCAGATTATATTAAAATGCAACCCATGCATGATTCTTCACTCCCTTATATGATTTGACTGTTTTTAAATGATGAAAGCTTACAATAATTGCAAAATTAAAAAAAAAAAAGCAAAATTTAAAAAATATGAGAAAACTCACAACGGCAACATTTGAATAGCAGAAGTGCCCGTCTCCTTGGTAACCTTCACGAACCTCTGCATGTCACCACACCTGGTCCAAATATTCCCACTCGGCCTAGCAAACTAAACAAATTATATTGAACTGCACTTAAAAAGCAAAACAATTACACTACATCAAGAGAAATAATTGGCAAGCACTACTCACCAAATGTAAATTAATACTAGTAGGTTTCAGAGGAGTGGTGCCAAGAGAAATAAAATCGTGCAGATATTACTCCTAACTGCCGCTTTCCATTGATGGTGGGCGAATACCTTTGCAGGCTAACAGAAAACTGCCTCCCTTTATGATTTTAAAAGTACAAAAGTGACGGCAAATTTTTCATTTTTGGCATGCACAGTAAAGCATTTATTGCCAGTTTGAAACCCATCATGATAGTAATAGTTATTCCTGTTTGTTTAAAGCAATACAAGAAACAGAAACAGGTTTGGTGGTATGCCCAAAAACCATTTGATGTTTTTGTATTGTATGTGATAAGAACAGGAGTAATTTATTTATTCATGGACTGAATTACTAACAACCATTGTTAAAACATAAACTGGAGCTTATTCAATTTCATTTATTTAAATTCTAGGCCGTAACTCTCTGCCTTTCTACTTATTCTTATGGAATATTTCAAGTAGAGAGCAGCGATGACACCTTGGTCGTGCCTCTGTATCTACGCGCTTACACAGATACTAGATTACTCTCAGATCATGTCCCTCTTTTTAAACCACTGCATGCACATGTGGTGTTAAGCGATAAGCACCCTAAATATGGAATGTATTACTGTATAAAGGGGGCAAAAAGAGATTTTGAGGCATCCAAATATTGTGTCAATAATATTAATTTCATTATAGACTAGACACAATTAGATTTCAACAACGAACAATCTTCTGAAAACTTATTAATATCGTGTATCGAGGAACATAATTGTTCTCACTTATAATACTAAAATGCTCCCAGTTCACGGAAATCTTTCCTCGTTAAAATATTTTAGCAAAATCTAAACCAAAGCGATAGTTTTGGCAAGGTTGTTGCTTGCAGTTTGATGGTGTCCTAAGGGGGGCAGCGTAATCGAGTTCCAAACGTGACGAACAGAGCGTCGACTTAAGCGCACCGCGTAAACGCACTTACGTGTACACTGCGCGGGCGTAACGCGTTAATGGGCATATCAACTGTGGGTTCATAACAAATCAACAAACGGTACGATCATGTAAAAGAGATACGATGAGTTGTTGAAAGTCCTTTAAAATAGGTGTCTGATTTCAAATGGTTAACAGTTGCTCATTCCCGAAGCCAAACAATTAATGCGGCACTGGCCACATTTTCACAAAAGATGAATGTTCTTCAATTGCTCTCAAATGGATAGGTCTAGCCTTTGGAAGATAACGATACAATTTATTAACACATAAAAATAACACCCATCAAACAGATAGGACGTAAAAGAGGTTTAAAGCCATCCAGGTAATTTGTAGGCTAACCTTTTCAATTTTCCATAGAAACTTATAGTAACAATGCGTAATTTACATGGAATCATATACCTCGTACTCATTGATATTAAAAACCAAAGGTCACAGGGGACTGTCAAACAGGTGGCATGCCGGGGGAGTAAACATGCATACGGCGTGCATTTTCTTTGTTAAACGCCATTTCTGTCGTATGCTAAATTAATGTCGCCGGCGACATTAATTTAAAAATCGTTCTGTTTAGCCATAAGGATGCTGATTTGGTATTTAATGCATTTCAGGTGAGGCTAATGTATATAAAAGCTTTACAACCATGCAAAAATATTGATTTGGAAAACCTATTGAGGGACCTATTTTTCAAATGTGCAGTGTCTCTTAACACAATCATGCACTGTTATCAAACTTCTCTGGAAGAGAAATAGACCAGCACGTAAAAAACAGAATGTGTGTACTGTGGATGACAGCCTCCATTCCCCATAGTACATTGGTTGAGTTGGTTCACAGTCTTTTGCCCTGTCCCTGAGTAGCCTGTTTTACATTCGCAGATATTCTGTATAAATGTTTAAGACACTATCAGTTATTCATCCAAAAGTGTCAAAATATTGCAAATTTCGCATGAACAGTTGAAAGTTAACGATAAGCCTGTAGAATTCCTCATAAGTTATTTTTTGCGAGCTGAAAACTGGACAAGAAAGGATAGAAAACAGCAGTGTTCAAAGATGCGGATCCCCTTTAAGTATGCGTTGTAGAAGTGTGTCCGTATGGACAGTAAAGACTAAAAATCCAGTTTCCTTATTAAAGGACTTTTGGTCTTAATAATTTGTGAGGGATTAAAATATACTTGTTACTAATATTTAGACCTACTAAAATAAGGGTGTTATCTAAATTGTAAACACTCATAGGAGGGATCATTTTTTTGTTAATTTCAGATTCACTGACTACTCAAAATATTGGGAGGAAATCCCCGGGCCGTTTCAACACATGACCATATGGGAATGTGTTCCAACATCGTCTCATTTTAAACCTTGTGGTATATGAATGATCCTTTTTTAAAGGTCAATTTTGGTATCTTTTTTTTTTTAAATCTTGGAAAATTAGGCTAATATCCACAATCTGGAACCAAAGTTTCCCAATTTACTAAAATCATCATTTTTGTGAGAAAAAAAATTGGCAATTGTGATTAACTTGGGGAGGGGGGAAAGAATAACTCAAAAATATCTCAGAGTAATATCCTATTAAACACTCTTTCGTTGTGCCCTTATATCAATCTGAGAAAAATGCACTGCTAAGAATGTTCACAATTTTATACATTATTATTTTAATTTTAATCTGAAAGTGTTTCACTGAAAAAGTAATTACGTTTCCTTTAAAATGAGGGTCATCAAATCGTAGCAGCCCAAGTATTATCTGAGTTACAGACCAAACTTCAATGCCAAAAATGATCCAAAATCGCATTTGTGTGCAAATGTGAAAGCACGCACATGTACAATGCCTCGCTATTCTTTACTGTATGGGAAGGTTTGTAATTCTCCCCAAAAGTTTCTTTGTGCTTTACGGTGCTTCGACCCCGTAAAACCAAGTAATCACAAAGATAGGAAGTTCATGAATCAAACTTACGCCCCTTGTTCTTAGAATTGTAAGATTTAGTTTTAAAGTTTTAGATACAATTTCATGATTTTTCTCCTCCATGAACCACACAGTGGACGCAATTTTGAGTGCTGTACAGCGCTATCAGCTTGGATAACTGCATGAACACCTCCCCTCCCTTCTAGAGTTTGCTAATGTGACCCTTAGCACTGCTATCATTAGTGGTAAAAATAATCTGACCGTATCCAATATTTGGGACTCCCCTTACAAAGGAACAGTGGCTTCACCAGCTTTTTTTCAGGGGGGCAGAGGGGTCACATGATTTTCAGGTTTTCAGGGGGGGTCAAGCATCAGTGGGTGCCAGCATTTTTCCGCTCGCTACTCTCGCCAGGTTAGAAACCAATTTTTTCAGCGGATCGAAATTTCTAAGAGCAGGGGGGGGTGGGGGGAATGGTGATTTGCAACTATATAGCTAAGGCCATTTTTATATTTTTATACATCTACAATGCACCCGGAGCCTTACTGCGTCCCTAAATCCGCCCATGAGCATATGGAACTTTGTGGCCTATCTGAAATTAAAACATGTGCAAGAGTACTAATTTTTCAGAGGGGGCAAGATTCCCCCAGGGGCAGCTGCCCCCCCCCCTCCCTCTGGTTACACCACTGAAAAGGAAATGACAGTAAAGGAATAGGTTTATAAATTCAAGGAACAATTGATATCCTTACAAGCTCCCGGGGATGTATAATGCAAGTGGCATTACTGTGGCAGTCTCCGTGATTCACTTTGGTGCAGGGATCAACAGAACACACTCATAACCATCTCCTTCCCAGAATTCATCCTCTGCAATTACAGTAATTAGGCACCTGTCCACAAGGTATGTACCGTGGGCCTATAAGTGCAAAAGCATGCAAAATAAATAAATATGGATTATTGTCAAGCAGCAGGCACTCACACTACATTTGCCCAGGGGACCACATCTTGTTTTAATGCTGTTATAGTTGACAAACAGAACCTATTTTGTTCTTATGGGGAAAATGTGGTTATTTTCTTTTGTACAACCCCTCTGGCGATTCTATCTAGGCTTTGATAAAGGTCAAAGATCATAGAGTATTGTGTTATTCTATTTTTTTAATCCAAAGGTAAAACCTCTTGAAAATTATTTGTCCAATCAAAAGGTTCAAAAATGCATAGTTTGCCATAGTTAAGATTATTGGTTATGGAGCTAAAGGTAAATAGAAAATAAAATAGTTCCTGACAAAGGTTAAAGGGGCATTTCGTGATCCACAGACTCGTCCCCCGACTTACCTCAAAAAGGTTGAGATTTTTATATCATCAGAACCGTTAGCCTTAGAATTCATGTGTTCCTAATCTTTCATGCAAATTCGGTCGTATCTGTAAGAAATTCGCAATTTTGTATTTTCTGTCCGTAAATGGACAGAAATTACAGCATGGTGGTCTATGGGACCCTGGGAAACAAGCAATTGCTCATAACACAAAACCGCAAGATCAGGATCAACTCAAATTTTGTGCATAAGCTTTTCTCAAGGATATCTAGTGAATAATGAATAAAACAGAAGATGCTGAAATCACAAAATGCACCTTTAACAAATCAAGATGTATGACTAAACTTTACTGACTTCCTAAGCCCATAACCAATTGCCACCACTATGACAAACTATGGTTGCAAAAATGATATGGCATTCCTTTAAATGGATTGAAGCATTTTGAAAATTTGAGCCTCTATGATCCTGACCCTTGACACTGCATTGCATATCAACATCTGTTGATATTGTTGAATAGCCAGATAGTTGGACATGGTCCAGAAGTTACATTTTCTCTACAGAAGAAAAAAACAGGTCCTACTTCTACCAACAGATATAAACATGCTTTACCTTCTTGCTTTAACCCTGCCTGAAAAGAAATATTTTTTTTAAATACAGTATTAGCTGTTATTTTCTACAGTGGTTTAATTCCAAATATAAAAACAAAAATACATACACTACTGTAATTGGGTTCAATTATTCTTGTTAAAGATTCTATGAAATTAACAACTCACACAATTGTCCAAGTAATTTTTTTTTTTAAATTATGCATGCAAAAAATAATGACTTTTACAGTAGCTGAATCACAACAACAAATTCATCCCATAGACCGAGAAAAAAAAAGATTCGCTGTAATAGAGGAAAATTATTCGGTTCGGTTGGGCAGATTTTTTAAACTTACCTTCACACTGTTTTACTCTGAAACTACACAAACATGCTATTATTAAACTATTTTTAAAAGACAGAGCAAAGATCTGTTATTCTACTAGTTGTTTTGCATCTTGGTTTTGATGTTTTTTCATCTGTTGTTGGCATTCTTTTGTAATTGTAATGAAAATCATGTGTTTGGTGGCAGATGGTTTATTTGTGCTAATCGGCATAAAAAAAAAATTGAGTCGGCAGGTTTTTTCTAGGGTTCATAAAGGTTACCAAAACACACTTCTTTTTTTCTTGCCAAGTTTATATCACTAAAGAGAGTCTGAGAAAGTTGAACATCACAAAGAGTAAATCAATAGACACGCACCAGGGATAAAATAAATGATCAAAATTATCTTTCAAAAGATAATGCAAAGAAATAGTTCTATCAAGTTAAACCCCCTCAAGTTTCCATCTCATTTTCCCTTTTTACTCCCCCAAAGGTCAGACCAATTTGGCAACTTCATGGGTTAATACACAGTAAATGGCAAATTTGCCACCTATAACATAGCCTTGTTAGGGCACGCTACAACTTCTTCGCTGTTTCACACGTCTGAACAAACTGTCACAGAAATCATATAGGCAGAAATCATGCGAGGAGGGAGCATATTTCCCCCCCCCTCCCTAAAACTAAAGAAATAGCAAATACCATGGCAAAAATTATTTTATCAAGCACCACAAATTGGATGGCTCTAATTTCACCTGGCCTATGTTCCACGCTTGCAGCCTTCCAATAGAAAGTTCAATAAATTCCACTAGGGCAGGAGCTGAGTAGCCTAGCCACTGCACCTGACCACAAATAGGTATTGTGGTGATACCCAGACTCGGCTGGTCCTAGATCCAGTGTGCACAACAGACACCCAGGGGTATACCAATTTTTTCTTTTTATTGAATCTTTCTCTAGAAGGGTAGAACCTTCAATGATAAAGCACTGATTTCAAACCTGAAAACACCATGTTAAAAATAATCAAGTTTTGCGGTTCTTAGCAGACAGCCTTGAACCAAGGCTACTGTAAAACATGCTCAAAAATAAAATTTCTTTTTCACATAGTATTTGAAGAAGGGTAATAAGAATAATTTACTCTTGGTGAGACAGTTTCCTTAGCTGGTTGTTCACTAACATTGAAAAGGTGTACATGTCAGTCAATTCACCTCATAGCCAAATCGCAAATACAATCTACAAGAATGTGGTACGTATAAGTGGAAATTACGGACAGATATTTCGCGATTTTAAACAGTTTGCCAAATAGCGCACGAATTTAATTTCACGGTATTGACATCAATGCAATACAAATCTATTGAAATGTATTTTCACGTTTTTATGTCACTCGCCAAATTCGCGAAAATAAACACCCGGCGCAAATTTCCACTTATACAGTACTGCAATCGCCTGGTGGCCATATTGCAGGTTTAAGAACAGAATATAATATCAAAATTTACATAACTTATCTGTGGAACTCCATGAGGTATGACTGTCTATCAAATAAAGAATTGAGTGAACGGATACACCATTCTCAGAGTTATTATATCAATTGGTAGTAAATTTAAAGGTGCAACGAGAGCTTTTGAGGCACCCAAATATGTTCATATGATTATGGACACTGAATAGATTTATTACCTTGTATTGGCTATAGGAATATCGTACGAGAAACAAAGGCGATTTTGATTTGCTCATATTTCAATATAAAACATAGGCTGAATTTGGTATTTGCTCTTATACGAAATCGGAAATTTCACAATTTTTGTACCAAAGAAACATTTCTCAGCTAAATCTTTAGTGGGGAAATTTTGATGGAAAGCTTCCATCAGGCAAAAATCAGTCCTTTTTGATTTTTGGTTCACCTGATATGGGAAATCTATCGTTGCACCTTTTACTTTTAAGGACACCCATTTTTGAGATGTAGGTTTTGTTCTTTTGCACTGTCTGAACTACAGGTTGATTAATCAAGACATAGTAAACTCAAACCTTACCTTAAAATGCTGGCACTCAGCAGAGTTCAACGATGTTAAAAAAAATGTTTGGATATTTTGATCCAAGCCAATGTCATATTTGGAGACAGCCTGATTCAACAAAGTCACTCCACAAAAGCACCTTTTCAGATTTCATAGGTCATAGAGGAGGGAGCAAGTCAATTTGTAGCAATCAGATCATGGATGGGCTATTATATTTGAAATTCATACACCCTATGTAAAATTTAGGTAAAGTTTTCCACAAGATGAATGTAATATCCGAATTTGGACTTGTCCACAAGTAACTAAATTGCCAACCACAATCCTGTCTGTGGCAAGACGATGACAGTGTAAACTTGGGAGTACAGATTGAAAAAGGGAGTAAACCTTTGGATAGCCTCATTTAAAATACTAAATCCACCATCTCCCTCTCCACAATAGCAGCTCACCATTATGAGACCAAGCAAGCCCTAATACCCAGTAAAACCATTTCATACCGTAATTGATAAGTAATACCCTGATGTACCAAGGCCCTATACTATGAGGCTTTAATCTGCCTTTTGTATTAAAAAACCTCCCAAACATTACTTCCTTCAAAATTAATATGGTAAAGAAGCCATCAATTGTATAGTGCTGTCATATCCTTGTATAGTGCTGTCATTCTCTTTCCTAATTCATCTTTTTCACCAATGGCGGATCAAGGCTTTTGAAAAATGCAAAATTACCGGGGGGTGCTGAAAGGCTGTAACTGTCAAAAAAGATCAAAATGGGTGATTTGCAAGAAATTTGCAAGAATTACGGGAGGCGCGACGGCCCCCTCCGACCCTCCCTGGGATCCGCACCTGTTCAGTTGTACTCCTTATCCTTGGAGTTTGAGTCGGCGGTCTTCTCCAATGTAATTGTTATCGGCATTGTCTGTCTGTCTTGTTTTGTCTCGATTTGTAATTTTTTATTTGTCTGTCTGTTGTCTAGTAACACATAAGTTAGGTGAGGTTACTGCATTTTCACGGCTTAGCGTTAGGAAGCGACCTCATTATTCATTATTTTCGAATTCAATTATATCCTATATAATTTTGATTTCATTGTGGAAATCCATTTTACTTGTACTATAATTTGAGATCTGTATTTCAATGTGTGATGCTGATGAACAAAATAAATTGATTTTGATAGTGCACTGTTTTACTTGCCATTTTCAAATTGTAATCACAGTGCAAAGAAAAATTTGAAATTTGTAGGAATAGCTTAAAAGGGAAGGATAGTCTGTCGGCCTTTCATACGGTATATTTTCCAACTGAAAATATTGACAGAAAAGGAAGAAAACAGCAATGTTCAGTGATATTAATCCCCATTCAATTACATGTTGTAGTAATTGTCCGGAACGGACCGTAATGACTAAAACATCCGATTGGTCCTATTAAGTTGCCTCTGACTTATCACTTGTAGGTGCATGTTAGGATATTCTATACTTTTACCGAAAAGAAAAAAAATCTGATTTTTGATGATTTTTTTTTATTTCTGATTTAGCAAATCACTAATAGTGCCTTTGCCTTTAATGTGTAATTGCTGTGCCAATCCAACTGGTGGATAGTGCACAGTTAATTTGCTAATGTGTTGGAATTCAATACTTTGAATTGGGTAGCTATTTTTATTATATTCTTTGAAACAGTCGAGCACTAAATTGAAGGATACAAACTCTCTGTATGCCATTTATTAAGGACCCCTGACAGGACGTCTTGGTGTTCGATTACATAGCACAGGGTAGGTTATTTTGTTCGACACATATTTTCAATGGAAGTTTCATGTGTTGGCAGTTCCCCGTTCTGATGGCATGGGCAGGATTATGAACTGCTGCCCCTCCAAATGATAGGTGTGTTGCCAAGGGATATGGCTTTTCAAGGAAGAGCTAATTTCAAATGAGGCTTAGACGACTCCTTGGCAACTTCATGTGCATTTTCTGATCCTTACTTCTCTCCACAGATTTTCTCTATTTACTCAGATCCCCTGCTTCTAAAATGTATTCTCTATAAATCTGTACTTGGTTTGTTTGGAAATTTTCGGTGTGGCACCAACAGACTGTGGCACAGTACCTGAGAATATATGGGGGATATGTCATTATTATAAAACCCAACTTATTTACTTGACTAAATCAGTAGTTGTCAGTTGTGTACTTACCTGATTTTCATTGGCCATCGTCATGGCATACTGATTGGCATGGCATGGTCTCCTTGTGGCCCGCATTGGTTTACATGCTTCATTCAGTTAGCTACCAGAGAACCAGCAGTGCATGAATGAGAAGCACTGGCCAGAACCTGGGGTCCACTGTCAATTACACTGAAACACATTACGCATTCTATAGAGGAGACGATATGTGTCAGGAATTTCAGCTCACTGTAAGGAGTTTGTGTGTCATTTTGGTTGGTTTCACAAGAAGCAATTTTTCAAAGTGTGTAATTATTATTTTAAAAATTAAACATGTCATCCGGGAGTCTATGTTAATGGGAGAGGAAACTCACCATTTCTTGTGAGGCCTGGGTAGGGCGGTGCCACAATGTTGGAGGGCGTATTCAAATATTGATGGAGTGATCAAGGACTGACCCAAAATTGTAACATTTTACATAGATCAGGTAGTGGGTGAACGCTATATAAAGATAAATGTAAAATCGAAGAGAGTAAGCTATGTTTATATGAATAAGTATTTGTTTTTCTCTTTCTTTTTTTCTGTGTGTAAGATGATGAAATCGCGATTTGTTGGAATAACTTTCCGTATACGTACAATCACAAGCAAATTTGTAGGACTTCTCACGAGTCTACTTCATTGTCATTATTCATAACCATGTATCCAAATGACTGTGCAGGGGCGCTAGAACAAGCGTTTCCGGGCTTGTACGTGTAAATATAGGAGTTTCACACGCCCGGGACGTGTCATCTGCCATTGCAGTTTGGGAAAGGGGACAAGGTCACGTGAAGTTACCAAGATCACATGAGGTCACAAAAAAACGTGGTCACTACCCAGGTCCATTGATACCCAATTGCAGAAATCGTGCAACTTATGTGGAAACAGCAGGCATTTATGTTAGGGTAACATTTGGGTAAACTTATTACCAGACACACACACACACTACTAAAGCAATCCCTATGTCAGAGGTTCTCATTATATTAGATAAGGGCCAGATAATGACGAACAAGTTCTTGAAGTTCCCTACTTGAGGGCCAAATACACCTGAAATTTTATGTTTCCCCCCTTTATATTTAGAAGCAAGTAAGGGCCAAAAATCAATGGTGGCGGGCCGGATTTGGCCCGTCCGGGCCGCTATTGAGAACCCCTGCCCTATGTGATGATGCTGCAGATGACACAAAAAGAGCCTCTTTTCGAAAGAATTGAAGGAATATAAGTTGATCCAAAATGATTGAGCACTTGTAAGGATGAAATGCCTGGTATGAGAGCCAGTTTTTCCCTTCTGCCTCTCCCTACCCCTCCCTATACCTTACCTTGATAACATGCATCTCCATAATGGTCTTGTCTGGAGCATAGTTCACAAGTTGTGCCCATGAAGTCCACATCACACACACAGCTACCATTGCCATCAGCCCCATCATTACACTATTGATGGAATGGGAAGATATTACTGAAACAGTGTTCACTTTGATGGTTTACTTTAAATGAGTTTTGAAATGTATTAATTTGAAGGTGTAAACTTAAAGGTGCAATGAGAGATTTCAAGTCATCCTTATTTTCTGTGATAGGCCCCTATGTAGTGATTTCATATAGATTAAATGCTCAATAGATTCCCTACCTTTTATTTGGTTACAGAAATAACTTAAAATAAAAACAAAAGATGATTTGTATATGCTTATATTTCAATAGAAAACATAGGCTGAATTTCGTATTTGGTCCTATACGAAATTAGAAATTTCACATTTTGTATACCAAAGAAACAGTTCTCAGCTTAGTCCTTACAGATGGGGATATTTTTGATATAGAGCTTTACAACAGTGTCAAAATCAGAATTTTCACATTGTTTGGGGACACCTGTTATTTGAAATCTCTTGTTGCACCTTTAATGTGTGATCAACTTTAGTAAAAGTATCTCAAAGTAGAATTATACAATATTTTGTATTATTATTAATATCAGGCTTCCGAGTGGTACAAAGAAATCTTTGTATTGTAGTGTTTTGGTAAAAGTGCCCAGATGCAATACAATATTCTTTTGAATATTGTATCGCATCCGGGCATTTTGGAACGACATCAGTGAAGCTATCGTTCAGACTGTTTGATCAGACTCGCCAGTTGGACTACAACACTGTCAACGTAAGGTTTGGTTTGAGTCAGCCTGACATTTAAATAATAATAATATTATTGAATGGCTTTTTTTTGTATGATACAGGAATATATTCCACTCGCTAGAAAAATATATTCTTGCATCATACTCAAAACCATTCAATATTATATAAATAATTAAACAACATATTGCTAGGCAGAAAAACCTCATGTGCATTTTCAAAACCTCCTATGTAGTATATATGGGTCAGTGACAAAATTGAGTAACAATATTGTCTGTAATAGTCTCAAAAACTATAACCAATCAAATATTATTTTGAAAATACAGTGTGTCTCCTGCAAATTTACAGTACTGACAAATGGGTTTTGTCACTAGAACTTATTACGTAGGTGGTTTTGAAAATGCACATAGAAAGTCTTTCCAACCCAGTCATGACTATTTTTGAATTGCAACTGGGCTATTCCATGTCAACACTCGAGATGTGCACCGCGCAGCATGTCATGGATTTTTTTCTTTTTTGGTGTGATGATAGATATTGATGAGAAATGAAAATCCTGAAATTTTGAGCTTCATACCGCCTTTTGTTTTCCCACAGGAGCATTCATAAATTTAGGGGGGTCACCATAAAAAATTCTGTGCGATGCAAAATACAATTTTGAGAGGGCCATAAACTTGTAATGGAATCCTCCCCAACTTTGAAAATCACTATCTGGGGAAATTTTTTGGTGTAGAAAAAAAAAAAAAAAAAAAAAAAAAAAAAAAAAAAAAAAAAAAAAAAAAAAAAAAAAAAAAAAAAAAAAAAAAAAAAAAAAAAAAAAAAAAAAAAAAAAAAAAAAAAAAAAAAAAAAAAAAAAAAAAAAAAAAAAAAAAAAAAAAAAAAAAAAAAAAAAAAAAAAAAAAAGTAAGCAACAATATTTTTAATGTCAATTTTCTTGTTAATCTGATTCACACTGCAGGACTTTCTACCAGTACAATAATAAGTACATTAGGGTAAGTAATAAGTGAGTTACAGCCTATTGAAAAATCCTAATTTTGCACATTTTGACATATATTGGCCCCCCTGAAAATCAATGTTGACACACAACATCACCCCTCTACTTCAGATATGTTGAAGATACATCATCAAAGAACTATTCTTGAAAGAACCAGCTTGGTGTTTTGATGTCTTCATTGTTTTCAGCACAAGACACTTTTGCTGATATCCCCATAGAATGTATATGGTGATATACACTGTGCATGTACAATGACCTCTGGGTCACATATACCTTTGTGTGGTAACTTTGAGTGTGTATTTTGTTGTGAAAAAATAAAGACACCAAGCTAGTTCTTTCAAGGAAAGTTGTTTAATGATATATCTTCAACATATCTGAAGTAGAGGGGTGGTGTCGAACGTCAACATTGGTTTTCAGGGGGGTCAAAATGTGTCAAAAAAGTACAATTGCCATTTTCAAGGAGCTGTACCTCACTTATTACTTTTCTAATGTGTTCATAATTGTATTGGTATAAAGTTCTACTATGTAACTCTGATTGACCAAAAGATGGACAATAAAAATTTTCTTAATTTGGAGTATGACCCTCCAGACTTGGCCTCCAGAATGAACAAAGGCAAATATTTAGGGGCCTTCCATTACTCTAAAGTAGTAAACCACGTATGAACTTCCCGATCCAGATTTGAATCTACACCAATTATTACCCATAGATAGTGGATTTTCAAAGTTGTGGAGGGCGCCATTACTAATCTGTGACCCTCTCAAAATCGTTCTTTCACATGGGGTGGCACTTTTGAGGGGTGACCCCCCTAAATTTTCAATCGCTCTAGGGGGAAACGAAAAATGGGACTATGACGCCTCAAATTTCAGGTTTTCATGTCTCACAATGTCTACCACCACAATTTACAAGCGAAAAAAATCCATGACGTGCTGCGGTTGCACATCTCGAATGTTGACATGGAATGGGCAACGTTGAATAAAAGGAGGGTGCGTGACATGCTTGTAATAAATTTAATCAAATTTGATGACATAAAATTAATCCACAAATTCAAATGTGTTACATTCCCGCCAAACTATATTCAAATTATCATTTAAACCCATTCAACCAAGATAAAAACTTTTGAAACATGGATGGATAAAAAATTATAATCGATGCGTGTTGATACTTTCTCACCCTGGAGTTTGCGACCTTTCCATAAGTCGGAGAGGGAAAATTGAAAGAATGCAAATGCACGTGCCAAAACCGCGATTATCTTGGAGTACACTCCGGTCATTTAACTCACTCAAATGCCACTAAATACAAGTCATTCATGTATGGACATGCACTATAGTGTTTTTCAGGCCTTAAAGGCCGCTCAGATTCCCGAGAGGGCGCACTAAATTTCAAACAACTTTGTGTTTTTGGCATATTCATTATTGCTGTAAAATACTAATCACTGTGTGAAATAGCTAAGCTCAACTCGAAGTCTTCATAGAAAAGAAAATTCTGGATCGGGAAATTTTGTAATACACGGTCTCCTATGGCACGGTTATAATTTTTCTGATACTAAAGTTTAATACACGAAAAACGAAAAATACGATTTCATCTTTCTAACGTTGAAATTAAGCATTTGGTGACTATCTTGAGTTCTAGATGACTATTTAAAGGACTACACGCAAAAAAAGATTTCCAAAATCTTGAGTCAAAGCCCTTTAACATGCTCACAATACATTGATAAACAGAAGTCCCTGAACGCCTCATTGAATTTTTCACCTCCGGCAAGAATTTGTACAGTGGTCACATATCAGGGATGATCAAGTATAAATTGAGCTTACCTGCCATTGATTATTGCATGGTTCTGAAACACCCGGACAAGGCAGACATACTCACCATAGAAACCAGCGCAACACTTCTCAATCTAAAAAGGATAACAAAATGAAAAATATCAGAACAATTAAAACAAGCTTGTAATCACAAGAAGATCTACAAGCAAGTTAATTTTACATGATTGCCTGGGCTATTCCATTTTAAATCTTTACCCCAACTGAGAGAGGCTTTAACCTAAATCTAACACAGCGGGTGTTGTGCTGTGTGTATGTGGTTTCAAATTAATGAGTTATAAATTGTTCATTTCCATATACACTTGCTCCTGTTAGAATCCATGAATGGAGTAGTATTCCAGGCATTGAATGTGGATTTCAAATGATAGTCCAATGAGCTATTATCCATACTCCCCATATGCAAAACTTAAAACCGGACTTTGGGTTCCACTTCTAGCCCAGATTCGCTTTCAGCGGTGCCATTGTTTTAGCACAGTGAAGTTGAACCATTGCTCAAAGCTACGCGGACAGCAATTCTGACTGAGGCCCCCTGCTTAGATTTCTAGCAGGAGTTGTCTCACCTCGAGTCCATTTTTCAAATGAAATGCAACCCGATATCAGCTCGTCGGCACACACCAGATTCCCAACGGGAGGGTCAGTAATTGCCAATCTTTATTCCTCAAGTCCCTGGTGTGTGAGGCCAAGATTTGCTAGCACGGCTCTCGGTAGAGTATTCAAACATGGTAGGAGGATTTTAAACGGACAGCCAATGTTAGAACTGGGCAGCTGAGAGAAGAGGGAGGAACATGAATTTTAAATGAAACAAAGGAGCGAATGCACCATTTTTGGGTGAAAAAAGTTTAAACAATGGACCGAACATCCCTAAATTTGTCTAATCTTTTTTCGACAAGTGTACTTACCAGAATGTTCTGTACAGTCAATTGAGAACAGCCAATCTCAGGCCAGAATACTCCCTGTGAAAAACTCATATACACACCCCATGCTCACAGCTATCTATGGATAAACAAATCATAAACACCCAAATAACAGTACATAAATGACTTAGATAACAACCCACCCTTATTATGAAATGTAAATCCCCTGTTGTCATAGTAACTCAGGGCATGAGTGGCCATAGTAAAAAGCCATCTTCCTAAAGGACTTGCAGCTGTCAGCATTTGGCCTGAGAAGTTTTACGTGCTTTTCTAAAACCTCACATTTCCCGTACTGGGGAAGAAGGATATATTCTAAAACGGTTGTAACACTGCACATGAATTTCAAACCAAATTAATTCTACAAAATGTGAAAAATGTAAACAATTTTTCAGTATTTGACAAAAAACAAGTATGATAATTAAAATGTATAATCTAAGGTTTAGAAGATGTTTGATTTCTAATCAGACTCGTACACCCAACCTCATGACTGGACTAGACGGATGCTTGAAAACTGAAAGCTTAATGTTTTTTTCTCTTCACAGGATCCACAAATTCCCTGAAAACAATGAATATTCTACTCATCTTCTGTCACAATGTCAACACAAAATGTAAGCATATTTTTGAGTGTTAAATGACTGTTCAAATACTCTGTTACACTTAATCCCTTCCCTTGGTTTAAATTGGCTCATAATTTCTTGGACAAAACAAAAAACGCACGTTGATCATTGCGTGTACTGCATCACGTGCAACATGACAGTGCGCCGTTTGTGTGTTGTTGGAAGGGCATACATTTACAATGTCCAAGAAATTATGAGCCACAGAGTATAGACTCTAAAAGCTGTTATAAAACACTGGGGTCGCTAAATTGGGAACTTTCACTAGGTAAAAATACCTTGGTCAAATCCTTTTTGTCCAAATTCCCACTTTGTCAACCCCATTTTGTCCCAAATCCCCTTGATCCATTCCCATTTTGGGACAAGGAATTTGACCAATGATGAAAAACGGGACCAAATGGAATTGGACCAAATTGATTGGTACCTAGTGGGAATCAAAACCAAATGGGAGAAAACCAAAGTTGGATTGGACCAAATGGGATTGCCATGATATACTTCCAGTCGCAGCGACGATTTCGGCGATGGCATGCGTAACACTGATATGGGGGGCTAAGTCGGTATTGCGCATTCATGCCGTAGTCGCTCGCTCGACTGGAGTATATCATAGGCTTATGTGGGATAGGAGTAAAATTGGGATTAGACCAATTGGATGGAACTAAAGTGGGATTGCGACCAATGGGATTGGACAAATGGGAATTGGTCTAAGTGGGAATTGGACAACGGGAGTGGCTTTAAGGGGGTGTGGACCAAAGGGGATGGGCAACAAAGTGGGATGGACCAAAGTGGGATTGACACATGGGGGGGGTTGGACAAGTGGGATTGGACCAAGGTAGGATTGGACCAAAGGGGATTGCACCAAGGGGTTGGACTGTACCAAACAAGATTGGACAATGAAATGGATTGGACTAAGTGGGATTGGGACAAATGGGCATTGATCCAAGTGGAACGGATATTAAGTGGGATTGGACCAAATGGGATTGGACAAATGAGATTGGTCTAAGTGGGATGGGATGAAAGCATGATTGGATTAATTGGGTTTGGACCAAATGGGATTGGACAAAGTGGGTTGGACCAAGTAGGATTGGAACAAATGGGAATTAGAACCAATGGAGGGATGGCGGACTGACACCAAACAAGATTGGACAATGAAAGGGGATTTGGACTAAGTGGGATTGGACCAAATGGGATGGACCAATGGAATTGGATATGTGGGAGGGGACCAATGGGATTGGACAAATGGGATTGGACAAATGGGATTGGTCCTACGTGGATTGGGATTAGTGGGGTTTGACCCAAATGGGATTGGACAAAGTGGGATTGGACCTAAGTGGGATTGGATCTAAGTGGAATTGGACCAAGGGGATTACACCTAATGGGATGGGACCAAGAGGGATTGCGGACCAAATGGGATTGGACAAGTGGGATTGGACTGTACCAAACAAGATTGGACAATGCATGGAAAATGGGATTGGGACTAAGTGGGAGGACTTGGACCAAATAGGATTGGTCCAAAGTGGAACTGGATCAAGTGGAATTGGACCAACTGGGATTGGGACAAATGGGGATTGGTATAATGGGATTGGATCAAGCATGATGGATCAAATGGGGTTGGACCAAATGGGATTGGACCAAAGTGGGAACTGGACCAAATAGGAATTGGTCCAAGTGGAATTGGACCATGTGGGATTGGGCCAAATGGTAGTGGACCAAGAGGGATTGGACTGGACCAAACAAGATTGGACAATGAATTGGGATTGGACAAGTGGGAATTGGACCAAATGGGATGGTCCAAGTGGAATTGGATTAAGTGGATGGGACCAAATGGGATTGGACAAATGGGATTGGTCCAAGTGGATGATCAAGCGGGATTGGATTGCGTGGGAGAGGACGGTGTGCGTGCACATTGTGGTGTGGTTGTGTGGGTGTGTGCTGCTGTGGTGGGGGTGGTGTGTGTGTGTGTGTGTGTGTGGCTTTTATATTCTTGCCCTTCAGGTTGAAAAGGCCACAAAAACACGCACAAAAAATCCACTATATGGTACAGGTAAAGTTACCAATGACTATAATGAGCTGTTCCATTTGAAACCTTTGTGTGTTACATCATGAGGTAGTTAAGGTTTGAACATCGTCGGTATAAGTAGACCATCTATAGCATGTAGATCCATACTGGTTCTGATGTCTGTTATAGTCAAATTGGATGGGTAGTTATGTAAATCAGCCCCTTGAAATAACAAGTCATGGTAGGAGAATGACAGTTTGAATGTGTATATACTTATTATTGCTGTAATCTAGGTAAAAGTACTGTACACTAAAACTGTCTGAAAAAAAAAGTCACAGACTCAAATTAAAGTATTTTTAGTGACCTTGCAACTTTTTTTATAGTAGATAGACATTCTTGAAACAATCTTACTTCCATAATTTTTGCTATTGTCCATAACCATGTGGCATGACGGACCTGCACCCCTGGTTGTAGATCCTAGGAATGATCCAAACCACATCAGCTGAGGTCACTTACTTTTGGCCACGGTGGGGAACTGATGGGGCACCAGGGCCAAGAGCCGCGGTGTGAGTCAAGGGGCAGAGCCACGGTGTGGGTCCCAGGGGCCAAACCACCCGGAAAAATATGGTTTTTGTGCAATTTCATCCTTAGTTCTATGCTCTCTCATTTTCTCCTTTTTTTAGACTAACCGGGTGAAACTCCCTCCGCCACCCCTGGCATGTGCATGTGATAATGGAGTGCTGGAATTTCTGTGCATTTAAGATGGGAATTACAAGAGACATATTACTTTCAGAGTGGTCCCATCTGCACTACGGTGTCAAAAAAATACCTTTAACCTAAAAGTACCCTCAATTTCAGGTCAATTAAATAAACATTTATGCAAATTATTAACATATGTTAAAAAGTATTGTAATTAGCTTTTCAAAACAGCAAACCCCATATTTAATTCGAGTCCCAAAAGACGCAGTGGTCCCTTTTTTAATGGAATTTTGTTTTACTTGTATAGCGTGACCAAAATACACAGCAAGAGAAACAGGTGATATCCCTTGGGAAAAAGATGTTTCTTTACCGAAACAAAATGGAAAACAATCACAAACAGTGTCCACTAAAGGTTTACCATCAAGCTTCAATAGAAGAAATAGAAATAAATGTAACAATCTCAAAAAAAAAAACATGGTAATGTGTGCAAAACCCAAGTTATGTCCTGTTACACGTAAAAAAACACAGGACTTTCGTCATTCCAATTTAGGAACAACTCCGTCATACGAACCCGAATTCAATATCAATATTAAATAGTACGTTTGCGGCACTAGTCCATGATAAGGCTCTATATCGGAAAAATCTTAAGGCAAGCAATTTTGGACACTATATTATATCGGGCCTCTGCTTTATTCTGTTGTATGGGCTATATCAGTAAATTGCCCATATTTGACCACATTTACTTTGAATATCAAAACAGATTCATCAACAAAATTTTTATCACATCTTACATTTTTTCTTTTATATGTTGAAAAAAAATAATCACTGGGACTATTGGTGTTATAAAAGTGTTAAAAAAATAAGTACAGGGGGGTGCCGGTGCCTTTCATTTAAAGCGACTCCTTGGCATCGACTCTACGTGACAATAGAGTTTGTTTGAGTTGTAATTCAGGTACGAATACAAGTGTCATTGTGCCAACACCCCCATTTTAAGGTTTGGTACTGAAATTTACATTTCTGGATGCTTAAAGGGTACTGTATGCCTATAAACACTACTAGTTTGGAACGCGGTTTGTCAAAGAAATTGAAGACTTTTTACCCCCAGTTTTAAAAGCTAGTGCAAGCCCTGGACTTGCAATCAAAACTACATACAGCTAAGTGTCAAGCTATTAATACAACATAGATGAGAAAATTCCTGAGGGCTTCTGACAAAGTACACAATGTGACAACAAGCATGGAGCTGCAATCTTTAAGGTCCCTGTGGTTATTTACAATGCCACATTGCAATACTGAAACGAAGCCAGCAAAATATATCACACAACTTCAGCCAGTATTGCCACTAAAGCCTCATCCTTGCAAAACTTGATGAGCGCACAAAGGATACGGCAAAAGTTCACGGCTTGTGGAAGAATGATAGAATAAATAAACATGGGGCTTCCTTAAATCGTCTACTGCTCAAACTTTTAAACGGAAAATTGTTGCTTTATTGCAAGAAGACTTCAAAGACCATGCAAACCATCGGGCACGTATTATTTAGAGGATATTTCGGTATATACGTACCGATAGATTCATTGTCAATATAAATTCAGTTAACCGTTGCATAAAAAAGTGATATGTCACATAATGGGTGGGTAAAACAATTTCTTTAACATAGAGATTTCTATCCATACAATCTACTTTCAGAAAATGCTTAAAACCACTGTCAGCCACTTGCACAGATTTAAGAATAGTGAAGCAAGGGGGGGTGAAAACGCATTCCAAAACCATGTCGTGCCGTGCTGGGCGCTGACATTTTGAATATTGCACGGAAAAATAATTATCAGTTTGGGTGCTTGTATACCACATAATGTCACATTCGATAACATATACAAAATCCGCAAAAATTATCAGTTGTTGGATGTTGGGTGGGATTGGTGGTTAAATTTTGTCCTACCCATGCCACACAACGAATGAAATGACACATCAGTCCTCTTGATTTAAAATAAACCGCCTCAATGAATACCTCTTTTCACCTAAAGCCGCGCATTGGCATTATGAGAAAAAAGAGTATCTGAGCCACAATTATCCAGGTCCACATTATTTAACATGGCAACTCTAAACACATACATTAATTTGTATCACTACTGTTTAGTGTATATGCAAAGCGTTAAGCGGCACCCACAGTATGTGGACGAAGCGGAGGCGCCATGCTTTCTATTGTTGGTACTCTTGTTTTCTTTGTGGGTCGGCAAAACATGCAAGACGGTGTGAATATTTCTAAGATTAAGTAACGTTTTGACCTCTCTATCTATATAGAAAGAAACCTCTTTGGTGATATGACCATGCTTATGAAGATATTACACAATGCTCAGCAATGCACTCTTTGACCCCATTGATTGAGTCATATCTCTTTAATAGAATTTAGCACTTTACTCTCTTTAAATAGAATTTTAGCACTAAAACTGAAAAAAAAAATCCTTGCCAATAACCTCTTCCAAAATTCACCAAAATATTAAAGGCATTAACTCACATTAGCTGATGTTCTGATTGTTAATGCTGAATTATGCAGGGTTGCGACTTGAAAGTTGGTTGGCAAGTTGAGCAGGTCCTGAGCACGCAGCTGAAATCAAATGCCATCAATTCATTAGAAACTGAACTGAAACATTTACAATTTTATTTTCATAGCTATTATATAATTACAAAATACCAACACTCCACTTGTAACTTCTTAATTTAAATACCACAAAACTCCAAATCCCAAAGTCATTAGATTCCAATTACAACTATATACCACTGAACACAATGGACACCTTTCAGACTTCACACCTTAATACCTAAAGATCAGTGACGTAACCAGACCTTTGCGAATATGTGGGGTAGCAGAAGGGATGCTAAGACATTTTCTGAGCCGGCAAATTTGGGTCCTCCTCCATAGACACTGTACAAAAGTTCAATTCATTTGGGGAGCTATTGGGGTTTTTTTTTTTTTTTTTTTTTCTTCTACTACCCTACTTGTTAGCTCAATTTAATAGAGTACTGTGTTACTAATACAAATTACAAAAGCTGTCAGTCCGAATCAGTCCAAGCACAATTTTTTTTTGTTTCTGACAGGCACTTGCGCTGGCTAGATCCAGGGAAGGATTCACAAGAATTAAGTTTTATGGTGTAATTTGCAGTTTCAAAAAGCTACACATTGAGCGCTATGGATAAAAATATTCTGTGGGCTTTTCAATTGAAGACTCTGAAGTTAACTGCAATAAAGCATGAAAATGCAGTTCTCTAACCACTAGTGTCGCCTGCTTTCATGATCCACCTTTCCTTCACTCTCTGCACAAGTTGATCTCTATTTACCTTTAACCTTGGTATGTGACCTTTAACCCAACCACGACCAGTGTTGCCAAACCCGTGATTTGATAGCACAATTGGGCAACTTAAGAAGGCTTACCGTGACGCACAAAATTTTTACCGTGATTTCTTGGTCAAATTTTTAATACAGGTTTCTATGGGAGTTTCAGTGTTGCCCGCGGCTTTTTAGAGATTTGGGTGACTTTCCGACCCCATTTACCGCGATTTGGGCAAATTAGTTTTGGCAACCATGACCATGACATGCAAGTCTCTATGGTGCATCTATGACCTGAGTTTGGTGGCAAATGGAGTTCAGATGTCCATGAACAAGCAATTTAAAAAAGGCTAACCGAAACTTGAACACACAAACACACACCGTGACACGCACACACACGCACACACATGCATACACACGGACAGACATAGGTGACACAAAAAATTAAACCTTACAAACATTTTCAATTATCTAAAATTCTACTTCCATTACAGGTAAAGTATTTGATTTCCATGACACACTTACCATTTCACCATCTATTATGTGATTCCGTAATAATGCTTCCAGTTTAGGCCTTCCCTATAAAAAACAAAACATTGCATGAGTATATGTATTTACTTCTGGTGAGCTTTTCTTCATATATGCAAGAGTTTGTTTGCAGAATTATCTGGAGTTAGAGAAATGGGAATATTTTTAACTCCACCACTAGGTTTTGTAGTTCCATGCATATGATATGGCCAGCATATAAAAACAAAGGTGGCCTCTTATCACTTTGAATTCAATGCCTTAAGAGCTTGTGTTCTTTCATTTAATGTTTAATTTAATGAACAATTCTAACCCCTAATCCCTAATCCAACCCTAATCCCTATTCCAACCCTAATCAATGATCACACTCTATTCCCAAACCTAAATTTACTCTCACTCCAAACTAAGCCCTATTTCCCAACTATTAGGAATTAGGGTACTTATTATGCTATTCTTTGAGTAGCCAGGTTGAGTGCATGTTGTACACATCACAATGTACTTGCAATGTGTGCATTAGTGATATTGTAAAAAAAAATTGGAAAAAGTGGGCCAAAAAATGCAATTTAAAAAAAAATCCCACATTTCGCATTAGCATTTTTCTTAAAAAATACATTTCGCATTTGCATTTTTCACATTTTTTCCAAGACAAACTTTTTTTGGGGGGGGGCTTAAGGCACCAAAAAATTATGGCTATAAAAACCTGGGTCTACCTGGTCCATGCTACCTGCAGCTTACACGGATGCGCTATTTGCGATTACGGTTCCTTATGCACACATGAAAATTATCTTGTTACATAAGCTATCTCCCACATCAAAACATGATACAATCAAACATAGTGACCCCAAAATTTCCAAAATCACATTTTGTTATTTTTACCAAACAATTGTCAAGTTTTATAGTAAAAAATGGTGCACCCACAGGTGGAGTGCCCATCTTTCTGTGTCTCTGGTGTTTGGGCTAGATTTCATCATAAGCTTATAATGTTGCTGTGTGGGGTTTGCAATTCCTCCCACATGGCTATTTTACATTCCCAGCATATACGGTACCCGTTTATACTCCTGGGTGGAGAATTCTACAGTGGGAGGTTACAAAACATTGCATGCCCCTACCCCTGGAAGTGCATCAACCAATTAATCACTTCATAATACCAGCCCAACATTTTCTTTGTCGGTGAGGTGGGGCGAAATACTTGAAGAAAGCATTAAAGTATTACCTCTGCAGAGAACAAGAATTCCACAGTTCCATCTGGAAGGTCATTGAATGCCTTGTTGTAAGGGGCAAAGAATGTGAGACTTCCAACTCCTTGAATTAAACTATTTAGTCCAATATGCTGCAAAAATGACCACAAATTTATGGCAAATTAGAATTACACATACTTCAGTCTCAAGTTAGAATATGACATCATGATGCATATCTCTACAGTCACACCAGTATTTTTATGTAAGCTAGTAA
>JAMKCH010012725.1:0-46282 GCA_023653785.1 Ophioderma brevispina
ATGTGTTGGCTACGGTTTACAGACATCAATTCCGGCATCAATTACAAACATATATGCAAAGTTTTTTATGAAATTCGGCGAAAGGTAATCCAGGATTTCGCATAGTCGTTTTCAACTTAAAGGCTGACTCAGAGATTTCCCCAAGGAAAGCACACTTATTTTCTCAAAAAGATCGTGTTCTTTGCATATACACAATGCTTGTCCATATAATAATTATGTTGAGAAATAACTAAGCTCAAATTGAAGTCCTTCATATAGAAAATCACAACTTTGCTATAAAATTCCGGATCCGGAATTTTTGTTATACACGGTATCCTATGGCACTATTTTACTGTACATAAATGTTTACTGCATGAAAACGGAAAATGCGATTCATCTTTAACTTTTGAATTAAGCATTTTAGGTGAATATCTTTCTTTCTACATGACTATTTTTAATTACTGCATAAAAAAATTATATTTCGAAATCTCTGAGTCAGCCTTTAAAAATATCGCGGTCCTCGGACCGCTTGTGTCGCCTGCCGTCGCGCTTTGTGAATGATATGCCTCATATAACCTTTGACCTTGACATGTGACCTTTGACCTCATAAATAAATGAGGGTTTGCGTGTAATATCCATAAAACAAGTTTGGTTCCAATAGACCATTTGCACGATCCCCGAAATGCATCTCATTTGGTGCCCATTTCCATCCGGGAACTTGTACCAGCCTCAAGTCGGCTAAACACATTCGGTTAAGAGCGTAATGGTAATACCAGAAAACTTAACCTATCTGTGACGTTGTACTATAGTTGTGTAATCGTCAGTCAGGTGACAAGTAGGGCACAGTTACGATCGAAAATATCACGTTTTGTCGTGAATTTCAACACCAGTGCCTCGATTGTTTTTTGTTCCTTAGATACTCTTCTACATTTTTGTAAGATTAACTTCACGTGAAAGGTACTTTCTATTATAATTTTAGGCACCGTTCGGCGACGCGAACGAACAACAATTTTTTTTGTAAACATAACCTCTGGTACAAGTTCCCGGATGGAAATGGGCACCAAACGAGATGCATTTCGGGGATCGTGCAAATGGTCTATTGAACTTCAACTTTGATCTTACAACTTGACCTCACATGACCTTTGACCTCGGTATGTGACCTTTGATCTCATCAACAAATGAGGGATCCATTGAAGTATGCGGATATTACAGGCAAATGTTAACCCTTTTTCACAACAAACAGACAACAACAACAACAGTGGACAAAGTAATCCCTATGTGTCTTCCTGCCTTAAGGCAGGTGACACACACACAAAAGAAAAAATAAGTTACAAAGTGGGAGTTTAATGACGATAAGTGATGCTTTAACGTCTTAGAGGGAGGCATACAACTCTGGGCATAAAGCCTCTTGTAATGCTTGCTGATACCCTCGAGATCTTTAAATAGCGAATTGCTACAGCAACGTAAGTACGTAAAGCGTATCATCGGGTTCGACTGCTGAGTTTTTCGAACCGGAGGTGAACAAATTCTTGACGTTTCACATGAGATTAATGATGCAGAAATATTGAATAATTTTAACGTTATGCGAGGGGCCCATGTTGAAATTAACGGCTGAAGGTGATTTTTTTATTATTGTAACGTTGCCGTCTGCTTGGTGGAAATATCGCCATCTTGAATTTGAGACGCATGCGCACAGCGTACTTGCCTTGGTTTTACGTCATCATGAAATATTTACAATGCATTGTGGGGAGCCTTGAAGTCGCCAATAGGATAAAGTAGATTTGGAGAGTCAAAAATTTTCTAGTGTGCAGTTTGTTCATGAGATGATACAGTACACCAAAGGGAAACAAACATTTTTCATATGACCCTATAACGGGCATATAGCTTTTCATCAAGGCTCTTTGGTACGGTTGCTGTAGCAATTCGCTATTCAAATCATTTATTTTTAAAATTCCATCCATCGGTATAACCCCAACTCTACACCCTACCCCTAACCTGAACTCTAGTTTCAGCTTTGTGGAATAGGAAAACATGAATATCAGACCTATTGTTCAGAAAAGGTCGCTTTTTATGTAGTAATTCAGATAAGAATGCTTCAGTTTTTCCAAACCGTAATGGACTACTTTTAGGATTTAAGATACACTGGCCCAAAAATTTGCAACATGCATGAAAAAAAAGTCACAAATTGCTTTCAAATTGTACCATGGGTTCTTGACTATATGCATGACGTATTGAATTTCTAAGTTGTGTTTTTCAAACAGGTTTTTTTCCCTCCAGAAACAGTGCAAAATGTTTGATTTGATTGTCATGTTCCCTTAATGTGACGCGGCGGATTAAAGTGAGCTGACGAAAGATAACTTGCCGATTGTACTCCAGAAGGAATAAATACAGAATAAATACTTTAAAAAGCCGCTAAATGAATCAAACGGTTTCGTTAAATCAAAATATTTACGGGAGAAATTCGGAGTGGTTGTGTGGACCGGAAATGAGATATGTCAAAAGAAGATAGTGATCTTCATTTCAAAATTTTAAAAATTCTAAATTATATTATTAAAGTAAAAATGAATTATTTGAATGAATACGTCTTATGCCATTACTTCCTGACAACTCATAATGTCAACAGTGTGATTAAAATTGTTTGCAAATTATCGCGTTAAACCTCTTTCTTCTGCAATTGCCATTCATTTCCAAATCCACATTTACGTTTACTCATTTGCTGTCCATACACACTCCGATTTTCTCCTGTAAACATACTTCACAATATTTATATAAATATCGCGTACAATATTGCGACATAATCCCTTTCTATTAAGTAGAATAATATATAATTAGTAAATATACACAATCTATCTGTTAATAATAATACATAATACAACTACACTGGCCAAAAGAATTGCGACATGCAGGAAAATATTTGTAATTGCAATTTTTATTTTAAGTTGTACCATGGGTTCTTGCCTACTTACATAATTTTGTGAAAGTTGTGTTTTTCGATCCAAGATTGAAAAAACGGCTGATTCGATTGTCATGTTCACCCAAATATAGCGGAATACAAAGAGCTGGCATAACGATAACTTGCCGACGTACAGAAAGAATGACAAGAAAAGGGCTTTAAAATATTCGCTAAAATTCATTGTACGGGTATTGCTATAAGGGTTGAGTATAAATTGCAGATAAATGAAAGATAAGTTCAAAACATGTACTTTAGAAATATTTTTGTATTAAATACTTGTTTAATTAAAAAACAAAAGCATAATAACCCGAATTGTGTACACATATACACACAGCAGCGCAACCGGTTGCATTTCCCAATGGTTGTTTTAAAGTTGTACGATTGACATCTTTCTAGTAATAGACCAAAACTAATTTCCCTGCCAATGACTCCTTTAATACGCATCAAAGCAAAAAAGCTCTATAACAATTTCATCAATCGCTTTATAGCCAGTTTATTTCGCTAATAAGCTGCAGGTACTATGCTCACAGCGTATCAGCCTCTTGTTCCTATCCGTGCAACTTTTATATTACGTCCAGATTAGTTTTTTACGAATTGAGTAATAGCCCCACTATTTCCTTGTTGAAACGAATTGCATTAGAAACCATCTTTTTGGTTTGCAAGAAATACATGCTTACAGACAACACGATTAAATATATTGCATTTCAACTACAAAGTCCCCCTTCGCTAGTGACACCTTAATTAAAACCAAACAGTAATTGAAATAATGAATGATGGTAGATGGATAATGAAATCTAGACGTCTGTATTCGAACCATTTGCTTCTTTGAATGGCTTAATTTTATTCACTGGTGCGTGTTTGCCACTATCATGTGTGTGTTTGCCCTTTGATACCTAACACTCGGGATTGGTTTTGGGGTTTCAATCTACTTTTTTGCGACTTCGGGTCTGTGTACATGCTCAGGTAATGACTCTCTCTTTCCGGTGCATAGAGTCATACCTGTACATGTACATCACAACCAGTTTCGCAAAAGAGTAACATGAAAAAACCTATTTCATCCATAGTGCTAGGCATCCTGACTCTGTGAAACTCTGTAACTAATAAGAGATTTTTTCTATGTGTAAAAAACGTCGTTTCTTACAAACCTCATCCTACAGCTGAGGATATCTTGATTCCTGATGATTATTTTATAATCGAGGGTCGGCTCGGCAAATGAACTCAACAAGAAAGCGCAATTTTTCTATTCTGTGAATTATCATAGCAATGGGCCTTGAGCGGTAATAATTTATGTTTACCCCGCTGCCATGAGCTCGTCTCAAAATGGCCGTCGGTGCTCTATCTTATTTATCTATCTCTATGATTTGAACCGTATAACAGTTACAATGAATTAGAGGGGAGAGTGCCACAGACCATTTGTGTTCTCCCTTTGGGTGTTGCACGCATGACCATCATTTGTTTCATAGCTGAAAACCCAATAAACCCTCGGTCTAATAAAGTCCGGTCCCTATATGTTAACGTGGCAAAGCTAGATCGTTATGGGGGACTCGCAGATCCTATCACCGGGATCCCCGTGCCCGAGTATATACCTTACCCATTAGCAAACGCTGTCTACCTTCACTTCCCTTACATTAAATCATAACAAGTAGAGATACACGAATAAGAAGGAATGGCAAAAACCCGCGAAAAGTATATAGGTATGGACGGATTACGACTATTTAACAATCACATCTATGCCATTTTAAATTTCTTCCTCTCATTTGGAACTCAAAGTCCCCAAGAACGTGCCTGTCTTCGTTTAATTTAACACCCCCGAGGATCTTACATCCAATTCTTAGAGTACATCTGATTGGCCCATAACCTATCTGAACATGAAATAACCTCCAAGTAACCAACAAATAGACCCTGTCCTTAAAGTCCCCAGAAGGAAATCTGACGATCACTGCAAAAAAAGGAGGTAGCATTACTTTCGTGTTAGATCAGGGGCACTGTTCACCTAAAACAGCCCTGGGTCCGCTCCCCGAATTTTTTGAAAAGAAAGTGGGCAGTTAAATCCGTTTAAGGACTTTAGGACATACTACAAACCCTTTTTTTTTCTTTCTTATTCCATTAACCATGTCTCTGATTGAATTTACCTATGTATATTGTAATCCAATGTACACCCAATAAAAACATCGGTCGGGTAGATTTTTTTTTTTCCACCAATCTGAAAAGGGAGAAACTATTATGTATTAATAAGAAAAGAACATAATGTTAAGTGTAGCGTAAGCAGATCTCTTGTTTATTGTGAAGAACAAAATCCCATGTTGAAAGGTCAAATATCAACCTACACTCTAACTAAGAAGCTCCTGTTATTCCTTTTTCATTTCTCGCGTATCTTTGGTGGTTTTGACATAAACTTCGCTATGATGATTTGGAGGAATAAAGAGGAGGATGCGCCTCAAGTCCGCCATGAATCTTTAAATAGAGAATGTGATGAGGTCAGATAAAAGCATTAGCAGGAGTGCTGCAAAGATACACTACCATCAATTCCAATGCTGTCGCTGTCAGACACTACACAAATACAGGGTGAGTAAAAAAAACGTGACCAGATTTGTGTCCGCCATTTTGAATTTTTTAATAAATATATCTAAGAATGTGGTATCATCAGTAAAGCCTATTTCATTAATCTTTAATTAATTTGCTGCAAAGATAAGTCCAATCTGATATATAGGCTATTTACAGTTTTTGAATCAATAGTCAGCTTTACCCTATCCACGGAATTTCCCATTTGAATCACGGCGGCCAACTAACAAAATGACTCCCCAACATGATGATAAGGGCAATGGTCTAATGTTTATTTCAATAAAGTGGTAGCTTAAGGGTGTAAAATATAGTGATCATCGTTAAGTTTTATTTGAAAACCTTTTTTTCAAGTGTGGCATATTTTAGTAGACAATACCTTTATCCGCAAAAGGGTGTCACCTATGTCTGTTCCTTCATATGGGTATGAATTCAATCAACTCCTCCAGAATCAGGCTAAAACTGATACAGTATCAAGGTGATTCTAGATGTTTAAATGATTTTTTATGGGGATGAGGACGTAGAAAACGTTAAGAGGGTCATCGATGATCAATTGTGACTGGAATTTTGTGGGGTTCAATAGCTTCAGATTTATTCTGCAGGCAATAATAGCCCGATGTTCTTCTGACACTGCTTGCCGTCGCTGGAAAGCCGTTCATACTTGTTATGCGCACCGTGACAGAGCTCAAAACAGACTACTTGATTCACACAACTTTAAGCTCGGTCTATGCCTAACCGATCGAATGATCTTCAGCAATTAAAGACAAAAACGAAATAAGCTTTTCAGATGATACCACAATGTTAGACATAATCTTACAAATCAATAATGGCGGACAGCAACTGGGTCAAGTTTTTTTTTGACTCACCCTGTAAATAACTAAACTCTGTTATATTCTTTTGAAAAAGTAATATGTCATGAGTTTCTCTTTTCGAAGCGGAAACTGACGACCACAACCTTTTGTGTCAATCTCCAAGTCTATAAATGGATCAAATCAATTGACAAGGAGCGGAGTTTCAGCTTCAATGTAATGTCAACCTTTGAATCATAAACACGGCCCCGGAAATTTCTAGTAATGCTTTCTTAGGATTTATAGGCTTAATAAATGTAAGGCTAACCGGGTTATAAATAAAGCCCGCTAACTCTATTTTGCTTATATCCGAATCTTGCCTTTCACATAAAGGTTTTTTTCCTGTTAGAATGCAACTGATGTCGTCAATGGCGTAAAAATATTCCGCAGTTTTGATTTTATGATTTTGACATGGAATTGCGTGTTCAAGTTTTTGA
This sequence comes from Ophioderma brevispina, assembly GCA_023653785.1. Lineage (NCBI taxonomy): Eukaryota > Metazoa > Echinodermata > Ophiuroidea > Amphilepidida > Ophiodermatidae > Ophioderma > Ophioderma brevispina. The sequence continues at coordinate 6,777 of JAMKCH010012725.1, forward strand.
AATGCTTTGACTGATTATTGTAGATATTATAGAAATTATACAATAAACTGCAATGAACTCGGCTTTTGCTAATATGCTATGCAGTATATGTTTTGGACAGGGATCTTCGGCCACACGCCGATTTTATTTTGGGGGGGGGGAGACATTATTTTCCCCCGCAATATGGCATAGTGCTTAACTTTGGGGCCGTCACAGCGCGATAACCACTTCTTTTTGAAAGTCTAGTCTTCTTTAGCAGCTTTTATGCTTAAATGATAACACACAACAGTTCTAAATTAAGTCTACCGTTAATCAATAAACATCTGTAGTACACATGCACACTCATCTCCGTTCTTTTAATGAAAGAAAGAAAAAGATAGCATGCATTGAATAATCCCCTTCGACCCTTGCAGCCTACTCAAGAAGCTCTTGCAATGAATCTATATTCTATCTCCGTGTATCCAGTTCTTCGATACATGTATAGGGTTATAAATCCGAATCCCATTCTAGAAGTTTGGAGAAGGTTTGAAGTGTTTTCCTATAGTTGGTGTGCTGACTCAATTTTTTGGGTCCAACCTCTGGGAAATGTGGGGACCTTGTAAATAAGGGGTTAAAATTTAGTACAGGGGTAAATTTGAAATCAAGTCAATTGTGTTTAAATGTACACGAATGTAGTTCGTCTCTTATCAGATTAAAAAAGATATAGTTTTGTCTAGGTTCCGACCTTTTAGTTAAACAGGTACAGGCCGCATTAAGGGTTCAAGGTCATCCTGGGTTAACGTTCCACCCCATGCTCCGGATGGGTTTTGTTGAAACTGGTGTCAAAACGTGTTCGTCTTAGCCTTAGTTTAACAATGTTTTTGCATTTGGTTTTCGTAATTAGTTGGGAGGGCATGGAGAATGTACAAGGGTCTACATGGTATCAATAAGGGGTCACCAAACTTGACCTCAATTGTATAAATTGGTCTACAGAGCTGTCACCCCCCAAAGAATTGAATGAATTTTCTGCTTCAGTATGACCAGGGCACTAATTTGACAGCACACACACCGTTTCAACAAATTTGAGCATTGGATTTTTTGCCCCAGGAAGACCTTGAACCTTATAGGGCTGAGCTGTGTAACTAAAGGTCGAACCCTATAACAAACATAACCTTTTTTTAAAACCTGTAAGACCCGAATACCTTGGTGTAACATTTAAAACACATTTGACTTGGAATTTTACTTTAAACCGCTATACTTTTCCATCCCCCCCTTATTTTTACAAGTTCCCCCATTTCCCAGAGGTTTGAACCCAAACTTTGATTCGCACCCTTTACTATAGGAAAACTCTCTCAAAACCTTCTTCACCAAACTTCTAGATAGATCCGTCGTTATATAACCCCACATAGGCAGTTTGAGGGTATAGACTAAAATCTTGATTCCCCTTCTCACCAGATCAAAGAATTTAAGATATCATTATTGTCAAAAACTTATGATACCAGTTAGTATTGAGAAAGTCATTGCACCGTTCATAACGTTCGAATTTACAGCCTAAACTGTGTACAGATGGGGCATGTCACACATTGACACTAGGACCCTTTATGGAATTACCCATATACACGTATTTCAATATTAAAGGTGCAACGAGAGATTTCACATATCAGGTGTCCCTAAAAAATCGAAAGTACTGATTTTTGCCTTGATGTAAAGCTTTCCATCAAAAATATTCTCATCTGAAAGGATTAAGTTGAAAAATGTTTCTTAGGTACAAAAAATGTGAAATTTCTAATTTCGTATAGGAGCAAATACGAAATTCAGCCTATGTTTTATATTGAAATATAAGCAAATCAAAATCATCTTTTTCCTCTGTTTTAAGACAATTCTGTAGCAAAATACATGGTAAGAATTCTATTGAGTGTCTAGTCTTTATAAAATTACTATTATGACACAATATTTGGGTGCTTCAAAATCTCTCGTTGCACCTTTAAACTAAATGGGTTGATCTGGGTTTTAAACGTCCAGCCCTGTTCAACAACTTTCATGTCCATCAAAGTCAGGTAAAATCACTAACGTGTTTCACTAATGAGAACAATATAATCCGATTTTGGGCAGAACCGGCTAGCAACCGTTTGTAGAGGTTTGAAGCTGTACCAAACTGACGATCCATCGTGAAATCTTTTAAAAATACCACAGAGAACTCAGTTGGTCATGCTCTAGAATATTTCAATTATCATCTTTCAGGAACGGGTACCTGGCACATTTCATTATAGTTATATTTTACAAACCGTCGTCAAGATGACTGCCATGTGGATTGATACATTCCCGTGTCCCACCAGATCTGTAAGGGGAGAAACTATTATACATAAATAAGCTAAACGATAGAAGCGTATAGCGTAAGCAGATCCGTGTATCTCGTGAAGAACAAAATCTCCATGTTGAAAAAATGTTACAAGCAGATATAATAATAATTGGATAATTCCCCTGTGTCCCTCCGTGTCCGATACCCAGATCGTAAGGGGAGAAACCTAAATACATTAATAAGGCCGAGCATAATATAAGCGTCGTAGCAGATCTCTTGAAATCTTGCGAAGAACAAAGTAGGTAACAAACTGCTCTTGTTCCTCTTAATAAGCCTCGTTGGTTATTTCATTCTCAGTCCTCCGTATCTTTTTTTGAAATAACTCGCTATGATTATTTGATACTAAAGAGGAGGATGCGCCCAAAGTCCATCCATGATTCTTAAATATATAATGTGGATAAGGTAAAGGATAAAAGATTAGCGGATTGCTGACAAGATCCCTACCACAATTCCAATCGTCGCTGTCATACAACCAAATATATACGAAAGGCCTGTTATACATTATTTTGAAAAGTAATAATCCATGAGGTTTCCTTTCGCAGCGGAAATACTGACGGCTCGCCACCTGTGGTTCAACCACAAGTCATAATGACAACTCAATATGACAATGAAATCTAGTTTCGCTCAAGTAAATGTCAATTTTAAAATAATAACACGGCACGGAAGACTGTCTATAATGCTTTCTAGGATTTATAGCTTACTACAATTTAAGGTTAACAGGGTTATAAATAAAGCCCGTAACTCTATTTTGTTATATCGAATTTGCTTTCACATTAAGTGTATTTTTTAAATGCAACTGACGTTGCTGTTGATGTCCAAAAATCTTTTCCACATTTTTCATCCGGATTTTAGAAATGGGTAAATTAATGTTCGGTTTTGAATCCTTTGAACTGTGATATTGAGACATGCTAATCTTAATGTTTTGTGCGCGATTTATTGTGGGTATGCTTGTTTATTAACCGAATAGTGGTTAACTTTGGCCGTCACCAGCGCTCTGGACACCACTTCATTTTGGTAGCATAGTCTCCTTAAACAGCCGTTATGAATTCCCTGATACACATACTGTTAAGGAAACTTAAGCTACCTTAATTCATAACAGACCCCCCCTTGTTTTTTTAATACAAGAGAACAAATTCATATGCCAGTTGTCACTATCGACAAATGCAGGATATAAGCATACCTTGGAAGGTCTTTTTGAGACCGTGAAGTTTGCAGCCTACCTTAAAATATTTCTGCTTTAAAATTCGATGTAGATGTGTCACGTAAAACACTATTTGTCACATGGTGTTTCTAAAGCACCATCCCTGCTACCGGACCTCAATATCCACCAATGGTTTTTTAACATGGGGGGCTTGGCTTCGGGTATTTTTGGTCAAAGACCTTAATGTAAAGCAAATACCCATTCAAATCAAGAATTGTCAAAAACTTAATTTTTTTCAGTTTTCACCGGGATATTTTGTACTTACTAATGGAAAAAACAACAAATATATTTTTTTTAAAAAACCAACACACAATTAACAACTGTTATTGGAAATAGTCCCTAATGAAAAAAATGGTTAATTGTAATCATAATCGTATTTGCTTTCTTCTCTTCTTCAGATTTAATGTTCACGGATAAATCAATAAGGTTTATTTGTTTGTTTCATTGTTCGTTATTTGAAGGGTCTCAAATATATCATTAAGCGCGGGGATGCGTTAAGATTTCAATTTTCATATTTACAAGAATTCTGGTGGAAATCCAGGATTTAAAACAGTCCAAAACAATAGATTGTACATCAATACACTATTTCTCCGAAAACTGGAAGTGCAGGAGTTATTTGGTTTTAGAGTTCTGTGTTTCAAATATCGTTTAGAATGACAACTTATTGGCATCTATATTGGATTCCAATTGCATTATTTATTACACGCTTTGCTTTTTTTGCTTGGTTATAATATTTTGTATATCGATGGATTTTTCCGCGGTGATAGACTTAAATGTTATAGTTATTATTTTTCATGTGTGTTCAGGAGTTTGAAACATAGAGTTTTCACAGTGTACGGTTTTAATTTTAGGCATAATAAGAGTATTTTATTCCTATTTACTCAATGATAGCCAACAAAGATTTTGCTTTTAAAGGGTTTCGATACTTATCATCGGGGGTTCACACACGCACAACACACACACACACACCCTCGCACACACACACTCTCGCGGACCCACCCAGAACACACACGGCGGGCGGAGCACACACACATGATACCACACCCAGCACACAAATACCAACACAAGACAAACAGCCTTTTTCATAAGGCATAGGCGTTTAAATATGGGGCCTACTATTAGTTTTCTTAAAATATCGTTCACTCACAAAATTCACTCAAATCGCCCTATCGTACACCCTAAAGCCGCTTATCATCATGGACTTTCGCTGGATCATTTTTATGACTTGTCAATAGGTAACATGATATGACGAGTCACTCACCATTTAATGCATATCTTCACACATATTATGCTCTATCCTAAGCACCATATAGTTAATTTGTATTCTTAACATAGATCTTTTAAAATGATACGGATAGACCAACACATGATTATGTCTGGATTTGTTTGATTCATATTACGTAATTCAACAATTTCGACCTACAACGAATTACAGAAAGTAGTGCTACGATAATGACACATATTGACAATATCTTGATGCTGTCGACTCCGCTACTTGTTGTTACAGACTGAGCGATCATCTGCCAACCTTTTTAACTAATTTCAAATTACTAAATTGTTTGAGACAAGACAAAACAACCTCTTTACAAACGGACCTTAGTGACGATAATGTTGTAAAATTTAAAAAAAAGAGTTTATCTAATGTGAATTGGGACGAAAGGCTGGATGATACCATGTAAACCAGGAGTTACAATGGTGAAAACATTTTCAAATTGGTATAGAATGTATACCCTTAAACATTTAAGCTAACAAAAGGAAAGTTCCTCAGTCTCCATGGATCACCAAAGGTATCTTGAAAAGTGTGAAATTAAAATAAGTATAAACAATACATGCAAGTCCAAACATGAAGGAGAAAAACAAAATGCCAAAATTCCAACAATCGGAATAAGTTCAATATATAATCGCAAATCTAAACGTAGTTTTTTACTATAAGAAAGTCCAATCTTCGCGTCCAAATGCCGCATACTTGGAAACAATAATGAAAATCATCGGTCGCGAAAGAAACGAGAGCATAAAGTAAATTTATAACTGGAAGGGCGAATCAGAACTGACCGCAAAAACAATTTCTCTGAATCAACAAGTTTTTTGTAAACATTTGTCCCAAGGTTGTCTCAAATTGAACTTCTGGCAAAGGCTATTATGACTATTTAAAAGAACCAACCTCAAAAGTGCCTACATGGCACCTGTTTTGAAGAGAGGTTATAAAAGATTGTTAATAAATTTGATGCCAAAAAGAGTGCAGGTCATAACATTGGAAATATGATAGTAAAACAGGTCATTAATTCCGGATAGCTATAACCCCCCACTGACCATGATATTAATTATCAATATATGCGGAATCGTACCAAATGACCTCAAAATTGCCAAGAAGTGTCCGAATTTAAAAAAGGACGATTCAGAGATTTTTTCAAATTATCGTCCAGTTTATGTGTGCCTTGTTTTCCAAAATCCTAGAAGATAGTTTTAACAATGCTGTCTATATTGATGAAAACAAAATACTTAAAAAAAACCGAAAGAAGTTGGTTTTCCGTCCAAATCATCAAACATATTATGGCAATTCTAGATTATTACAAGGTATGGTAATGCAGTTGAAAATGTATGACAAACACTTTGGAATATTTTGATTTATCGAAAGCTTTCGACAAACATTTCAGGACATTTTACTATACACTTAGAACATTACGGATTTAAGGGGTTGTTTTGGAAGGTTTTGAGAAGTTATCTTAACAATGCGCAACAATATGTTTCATATCTCCTCATAAATTGAACCTTTAAATATATATGCGGTGTTCCGCAGGGTTCAATACTTGGCCCATTACTTTTAATCTACGTTAAGTGATTATCAAAAAGTCTTCATTACTAGACTTTATTTTATTGCTGCGAAACTCTATTTTTGTATTCTCATCCTGAACTTCATACTAAACATGGATCAATCAATGAAGATTAAATAGAAGTAAGTAACTACTGGTTACAGGCAAACAAATTTATCTGTTAACGCTAAGAAAACAAATTATCTTATGATATTAGGAAACCCCAGGGAAACTGGCGAAGTATATTTATATACAAGATGGTAAATGAAATAATGATAAACCAACACCATCTTGTGCAAGTGATAAATGTTATATTGGATAATGTAAACTTAGAAAGGTCCACAAACTAAATTTCTGGTGGTCGTCATTTGTGAGATAACCAAAGGAAAGGATACCAATTAAATTGATGAAATATTCTAAGACGATAAATCAAGAAATAGGCGTATTGAAAAATTAAAGCATTTTGTTCCTGTTCAAAACAATGTATCCTTTATTGTACCCTTATTCTTACCGTATATCAACTATGGTATTTTGGTATGGTAATGCATGCAGAATATATGTTAGATAAAATATTCAAACTCCAAAAAGGGCGTTGATTAACAATCTCCAATAGCCACTATCTGATCTCATTCAAGTCCCCTTTTTTCTCTCGTTTTATAAAATGTATAATGTATTTCGATAACTTTAACTTTAATTTTGGGTCTCTTCGGAACAACCAACATGATGAGCGTACCCCAAACTTTTGACAAATATTGATAAACACCGAGATACACAGACACAATACAAGGAATGCTCAACTTATTTTTGTGTAATGTCAAAAAAAAAGACTTCTCTCAAAATCAGTCGGAGTGGAGGCCCGAGTCGTGTGAACCAATTGAAAAGCTATCATACATTAAAATCCACTAAACACTTTTCGATCAATCAAACATAATTGTTGTCACGCTAGATATAATTAAATTAGATTATGTTTTACAATTCTTTTTGAGATCTAACTTCTATATCAGTTGCATTTTGTAAAATTCACATAAATTGTAATCTTGGAGCATGTTCTTTCTCTTCTTCTCTGTATTGTTTGTATGTCCGATTAAGTGTTTTGCATAATGTATTTCAATAGTAATTGTGTACTTTGTTAGAACAGGGCTAACATGTTCGGTTCGGGCCTTAATTGGCAATTTACTACCTCCCCCATTCACATGCCGTTTGTTTGTTTATTTTTGTAATGTGGGATGGAATAAATTTGATTGATTGATGATGTATTTAAAGTTAACCAACAGCGATTTGCTTTGGCTCATCATGATTGCAACCTAATAGACATGGACATCCAGACTATTTAGGTGCTTTGGACACGATGCATTTAATTACGAAGCACGATCGACAATGCAAAAAACACTGAACATTTTATGCCATTTGGCATGATAAAAAGTTGGGTTTGTGCTGAAAAAGCAGTATAATAATGTTTGCGAAATGTCCTCATTTATTCATCGTAATTGTAGGAGTGTACCTGTATGTGAAATGCTTTTATCATGTCTTTGTTAAATATGCATTGTCTAGGAATATGTAATTATTTGTTAAACCGTGAATAAAAACAAACTTGATGCTTTGTAAAACTACACCCGGAAAAATCATCCCTGTTCAAGTGATTGAATGTGTATTACAAGGATATCACGGATACTGTACTAACATTGCAGATTTGTTAAGCTCAATTTTCTTAAAATGTGACTTGTAATTTAAGGTTCACGTTTTAAGTAATGTATTGATCATCAAAATTCCAATTGATTGGCATCCAGGGCACCTGGTATTAACACGTACTACATATTACTTACATGTTTACTTTCTAAAGAGCATGGCAGCCATCACGAAAATACATTTAAACATTAAATGTAGCGAAGCTAGATGTTGCCCGTTTTAATGCATAAAGCCAGTAATTTAAAATAGTGTGTTATTCAATACCAATTAAGGCATGCATTGGCTTTCACAATCGTACGCAAAATCTGTTTACCTCTTATTAGTAAAAGGAAATTAGAATGTAGATAATAACGAATAATTTTCGTATCGCAATAATGAATAAAACATGATGATTAAACTCGTGATTTACTCTAAGGTACATAATTATATGGGTAGCATATTAAAGGGGCACTACCTGACCCCAACACTCACCGAAACAAACATTCCTTTATTGCATCTCATTTGAAAAAAAGGTTTGGCTGACTTCTTTCCTATTATAATGCTACAAGCTAACATATGGGATATTTACGGTGACGGAAATTATTTGTACAGGAATTCATGGGATATTGCAATACGCACAATTAACGCTCAGGTTTAAATGCTACATCGGATTCAAATGAAATTTGTGAATTAAGATACGTTGGCAATGTCCTATTATATGAATATAAAACACAGAAAATGGTTTAATTGGAGCACCTTTAAAAGTGAAAACGCGGATAATTGTGTGAAGTGATGACGTCATCTCAATTTCCAGTATGGCTGGAACAAGCAGCATATATTAATGCCTTACACCATGATGTTTATATGCACCAAAACGTGTTTGCTGAGTTTTGATCTATAAATCTACATTCCAAAAATAGAAATGTAATTTGGACGACTAGATAGGTGGATCTTCTACCCATCACGTGATGAAACTGTGAAAAATGCATATACCCAAATTAAAAAAGAGTCAAGTTGTGAAAATTAGTGGCAACTTGAATTTCTTGAAGAAATCTCTGATCTAGCTAGGTAACGGGGAACACTTACAGTCTCCTAAAATTACACCGTTTGTGATTATTTGTTGAATGTGATTGCTTAGTCGAATGGTATTATTTAAATCGTACCATACAAGGTATCTCATCAACAAGATACAGTTTGGATAATATTTTAGACCTGAAGAACAAATGTTTAAGTCAAAAGAATTTATGAATCGTAAAGAATCGATATTCAGCTACTTGAGATATTTTACCACATCCGATAATATAATTTGATTCAAAAGTCGAAAGATGTAATAGAATAGGCTTAACCAAAGCATGCCCGGCCCAATATCGTTTGGGCTACTTTTCAGGAATTGAATGCAACAAACTTCATTATTAAGCGTTAAGCGAGAACACAGCGCCTAGGATGAATCACGTCAACTACTATTAGTATTTTGACTCGCAGACATTTTATAAGAGAAGTACCCTTTTGCTCCTCACAAACGGCATACTCGGTACATTTTCGAGGCCGAAACGTTGCGATGGAGGCGACATTTCCGAAACGTCTGCAGCTGGGAATACGATCAATTTCAAGTAAGCATTGGGCTATTTAACAAATATCTGCTTTCGGATACTCCATAATAGATCGATCTTCACATTTTCCGACGTCCAGATTTAACGACATTTTTACGACCACGCACATTCACGCTGTATCAGAGTTCGTTTTAAATGCATAATCTGGGTGACGGTGTATATCTTAATCTATTGAGCAGAATTCACAAGATGAATTTAGTTCACCGTCAAATCCTTTTTCTAATACCTTGTTTTGACATCAACAATAGTCAATAAGCTTAAATAATACTGTCTTGACTTTCTCATCATTCAATTGTCCTTCGATCAATAAAGGACATAATTTCGAGAAAGTATTAGCGATTCCGTAGAGAAGATGCAGACGACGAAATAACACCATCAAAATAGCCCCCAGGGGAAATTTAGATTTTATTGGATTTTTGTCCACTACAGGTAATGAACTATACTTGTTGAAGGCTTGACTATTAATAATAAAAGCCACGATTGAGTATGCTGATCTGTGGCAAGGAATGATGCAAAAACCTTGCCGACAATTTGACCAAAAGAAGTGAACAAATATTCGCTAACTCACAGTTAAAATACTGAGGTTTTATAACAAATTCAATTCAGTATGGAGGGTATAGATAAGGTGTTATATTTACATAGTATTGGAGGCTATACTTTTATACTTGTGCTTTGCTATGGGTGGACTTGTTCGTCTTGTCTAGCGATACCCTCAGCTATTTAAGAGGATGTCAAAATCTATTGACTCGTCTGGTTGATAATTACCAAAAGGAAAGACTTGTCATGACGACTGCAACGGGTGTGAAAAGGTGCCCGTTAGAGTCGTCGCCCATTGGGCACCCGACCCCCTTTCAATGCCTCTTTCTACATTTCCCATGCTAGGTTAGCTTATGAGAGCCAGTTTAATAACGCGGTTATCGTGAGCGATCCAATTAGGAAATTATCATGATAGCATGGAATCGTTGTCGATCCGCTATCATATGTGTTTAAAATTGATATTTCCATCACAAACGCTGTATCATTTTAGAGAATGATTTCAGTGGAGTGAATAGTGCCTGGGCCTCAGCCTATAACTTCTGCTATACTGGATCAGGGAGCTGTGAGAAGACGAGAATCAGTTTACGCTGATGGCGGAATTTCCATTATTCATAAAACATTTTTAAAGATTTTTATTTTTTTTATTTTTGGTTTATTTTATTATATTTACATTTCTTTTCATTTCTTACCTAGGCACGTTGTTGCGTACACGGCTAGGTGCCTGTAATTGTGTGCGTTCTTCTTTCCGATTATCTCTTCTTCTTGGTTTTCCCACTGCACTTTCGGTTGTTTCAAAATGCTAATAGGCCAAACCTTATGACCGATTTTGATCACGATCTGTTCAGAATAACGCTGACCCCAGCTTGATATGTGGTGTACTCAGATTGGGGTCCAAAGGTCACGTACCGAGAGTCAGACCGTCATTTTTTTTTGTAAAATCTTTAAAAGCCTATCTTGTCCTACAGACCACAAGCTATAAATTCAAAAGTTGTTCACAGAATCACTTAAGACCAACTTCATATAGGATGTCCACAGATAAACGATCGGAGTCATTAACATTCAAAATGGCGGCCATATCTAATTAATTATATGCAAAAATGCTATATGCTCAAAAACGATAAGACTTGAGCTAGGTTGGTCGTGCAAAAGTTGCGGATAATTCGAGACGCGAGTCATATGCCAGATCATTGGCTCCAACTGGCCGTCAAACTGTACGAATATGCAAATGAGTAATTAATATGCAAAAATGCATGACTCATCAACCAACTAGTGAGATATTTTGTTGTAAAGATTTAGTTCAACAAGAAACCAATGGAAAAAGTTTAGTTCTATTACTTAGGTGCACAATTTGGGGCAAAGGTCAAACTGGGGTCATCTAGGGGTCCAAATATAAAAGAAGCTTATTGACCTATCTAGAGATTGACCATTTTTAGGCATAATGAGAAGTGAGAAAGAGTCCACTGAGTGAACCGCTACTCTGTGACCTATAGTTAAGGGGTCAAAGGTCAAACTGAAATCGGTTTTAGAGTATCCTGGAAGTCGTCTAGTTTCACTGGCTTATGTCGTGCACATAGTGGTGTTCACAAACCATTTTTATCAGGTGATCAGCAAGTGGTCATTTCAGGCCAAAGTGCCCTTAACATGGATTTTAAACAGATGTTACGCCTATTCAGCAAGTGTCATCCCCCTGGCTCGGTTCTTCGAGCACATTTCCTTAGTTTTTTTTGCATTGCTGCCCATCACAAACTTCCTAGCGCGGACAGAGTCCATTGTCCCCCCTTTACATTGTGTCAGGAAAAACAAATTAATTTTTATGTATGGCCTTACACTACCACAACCAAAAACCCTAACCCTGAAGGCTCAAAAATAAAAAGAATTTGTTACATGTAGAAATGAAGGGGGCTGGGTACATATGGAAACTCTGCCCTGGCGCCAAGTTTGAACTTTGACCAAACAGCTATCTTTTGTACTATTCGTCATGAGTCTTCCAAACAGGCCAATCGACAATTTTGGGGAAATTGAGGTTTTTTATATAATTATTAAAAACAAAAAAACACGCGTTTTTAACCTAATTTTAAAAAAAAAAAAAAAAAGACATTCCATTTTTCGATAACAGATTTTCACTTTTGGAAAATCATACCCAAACGCCCAAATGAAAGTCTTCCAAAATGACAATTGCATTCGTTGTTGTACCTAAAAACAACCACACGATAGCTTATAAAGTGACTATAATAAGGGGATAGTGCAGGATCACTCTTTCTCGATCAACACTGGGTAGCCTGTAGAGTCTGGTCGAGGTTTATATTAGTACAAGTTTATATGAGACAATTTTGCCACACTAAAAATATAAATATTTTTACAGTATTTTACTGACAAAAATTCTGCCAAATAATTACTGCGAAAATTACAGTATACTGTAAAAATTGAATCAATCAAAACACTGAAAAATATATATTTGGCAAGTTATTACAGAGATTGTGAATGTATTGAAAATAAAAAGCACTGACGAACATACAAACTTAGTAGGCCTATCCACAAATGTCAACCAAAATTTTACGGTGCGTATAACTCTATAAATTGTTAATCTTGAAAGTATGGCCTTCACCTAAAAACCCTATCTGTAAAGTTTCGCGCTGATATTTCAACCCGTGTTGAAATGAGAGCTAAAACATTATTTTGTAATTCCCATAGAGTACTCTGTATAACTAATATTGGTCGACCAAAACGGGGCATATTTTCGCTCATAACATCCAAACCAAACATCCTTTAGCCCTAATATTTCACAGGGTAAATGAGAAAAATAGTAGCTTTCTTCTGATAACCAAATTTTGACCACTTCGGTTAAAATATGGGTTCCCTGGGGACGAGGCTATTAGCGATCGGACCATGGACCTTTAATTTTGGTAAAACATAATGCATTAAACGGTAAAATATAAAGTGAATTTGGATGGAAACTATAAAAGCTGTAGTTTATGGGATTTTGTTGGCAAAATTGCTGCCAGTGTTTTCCTGTAAGATTTACAGTATGTTTTCCTGTAAATAACCTATAATTAAAATCCATAATAGTGCATAATAATGTTGATATAATTCAAAGTTCAAATAGGTGCCTCTCTTATAAATTTAGTCGTAATAGACCTGGAAAATTGGACAAAAAAGTATTTTGCTTGATTTTTAAATTACGGCCAAGTATTGTCTTTTTCTGATCCTCTTTATTGTGAAGTCCACGTTATTTCGTCAAATACAAGATGCACGTTAATAGTGGTAATAAGTTTAAATAAAAATATGCATTTTTAGCTGTTTTCTTTACTAGACGTAGATTGTAAGATGTCTTGACTGTCTAAGCGACGATCCGGGCGCTGAGCACGGCAAAAAGGAGCCTTCAGTTTTGAATCGCGCCAGTTGAGTTTTGTTTTATTGGTTTTTATTGTGTTTAGACATAAAACATACGTTTCATGAGAATAATTTCACAAATACCCTTATTTCATTTGAGAAATGGTTAATATAAGGCGTTGTTATTACCTAACAATAGCAATTTAGAAACAAAATGGGCATTTTGAATTTGAAAAAAATGACTGATAGTGGCTTTAATTGATTGTTGAAGCTGTAATTAAGTAAAAAAAGTTAACAACAAGAAGACAATTTGTAACACCAGAAAGGTCACAAACGTAAACAAGCACTAATTTAAGCATAAACTTATTTTCACTTCAATTTTTTTTTATAGATAGTTATAAAAATTCTTGTTGAAACCCTTTCACGTTTTGGTATGATATTTGTTCATTTTAATTTGAAATATATTAATTTGAAAGGAAAGTAATGCACATAAATTCAATATTCCTATACATTCCCTGCATACAAGGTAGCATAGTATCGTGGTTAAGTATTTGGGTTCATATCAGAGGGTTCCAGGTTCGATTCTCAGTTAGATAGGCTTACATGTATAAAAGTTACTTACATGATTAATTTACAGCCAAATTAAGATCAATAATGATATGTAAAACATAGTGCCTCAAAATTGTTTCCGTTTTTCCTTATTTCTTTGCTATATTTTCCCACATACCTACGATATTATGTTGAGTTTCAGCAACTTAGTTAATTATTAATTAAACTAACTTGATAATGTCTTCGTATACTTACTAAATAAGCGTAATGTGATTCTGAGTACACACTACAAAACATAGGGTGTTAAAATTAACACCGCCGGTGTTCTAGGGGGATCACACCAGGAGAGTTCAAAATTCAACACTTTTGGTGTTATTTTAACACTATTTAGTGTTAAAACAACATAATGGAGTGTTAAAATAACACCAAAGGTGTTGCATTTTGACATCCTCTTGGTGTGATCCTCCTAGAACACCGGCGGTGTTAATTTGAACACCTTAGTTTTTGTAATGCATGTAGAAAAATTATTATTCACATTATCAGCATCTCAATTAAAATACATGATTAATGGTACATTAAAAGATAACTCATTGCAATTACTCAATATAATTGAATGCAACCCGATTACATTTAACTTTATTGAGTAGATAGAGGAAATTATTTTCCTTTCAATTCCAATAAAGAAAGATGTTTAATATGAGAAAATTATCATTCTGCATTTTCAATAAATACCACTTTGAAAATCAGAAGTTTTTAAAATACAAATTAACCATTGAGCACCGCAGTAGAAATGCCGGCAAACTGCCATCTTATCCTCAAAATGGTTTGTTTTTACTCATACGCAATGGTCTGTTTGATGACAAAAATAAAATAATATCCATGGGATATTATTTTGTAAATTGTACCGATAGATACTCCAAAGTCGTTTTTTTACGATTTTTAGAAACATCATTTGACACTAATTGCCAATTATACTCTTCCTATATTTTTCGTTATTGAGAATTGTAATGATTTTCGTCCGAACGCCTAGTAAAATTAATACAAATATAAATGACTTGATAGTAAGATAAAGCTTTCTTCTTGATAAAATAGTGATATTTGATTCATTTTACTCTGCAAAAAGTATCAAAATATACCACTTCAAGCAATAAACAGATAAATCACTATTTTTTCCACTTAACGTTTATGGAAGTTATTGTGTCCAATAATTCACAAAACCCAGGGTTTCAAACGTTAGACATACAGTTTGGATGTCCTTAGTGTACTTACACATGCTGCAATTTGGAAATACAGCAAAAAACAAAACAAAATACAGCACAACTGGAGCTTTTATTCGATTTTTTTCGAGTATCAACTTTATCGTACATTATTATGAATTTTCAATGATACTATTAAGTACTAAGGTTTACAGGAAAAATACTATACATTTTACAAGACAATTCTGGCAGCAATTCTGCTAACAAAACCCCGTAAAATACAGCTTAAATTACAGGTTTCCATTCAAATTAATATATTTATAGCTTGGTAATATATTTTACATTAAGTATTAAGTTTCATTAAATCAATTCTAATTACAAAAATAAAAAAAATAGAACCTCATCAGTCCTCTTTTCTAGTTTCATTGGCATATTAATTACTGACCATTTCTAGCGCCCTCCGCAGGCAAAAGTATGTTTAACATGTTCAATACCACTATCTGAGGCGACCGATCGACTCTTTTTGAGTACGCCAAACAGGCGAATGCGCATTCGTCTCCTTTGACATAGAAACAGAGGACGGTTTTAGTTTTTGCAAACAGACCAATCACTTTATAATTAAATTTGACAAGGATACTTAAATTGAAAGCGTGCTCAAAATGAAGAACGTTTCAATGTCCACTATGTACACATAAAATCATTTTCCTAAAATGTTTCAAATTTTAGATATGCAAGTTCATAATTCTCTAAAACTTCAATCGCCGATATCTCGAAATGTTATTTTTGTAAGATTCGTGACGATATCGTCCGATATCGGCCACGAGCACAAATTCAGCAAACGATGTTATTTTCACTATTTCATAACTTCAACGAACGATGTTATTTTCACTATTAAAACAATAACACGCACTCTATGAAAAGGTGAAAGCGCAAACCTTATAGATCCACCCATTGCTTCCTTCTGGTTCGTTGATTAGTTCATTGAAATTTAAAAGATCACAAGTAAAAGAAAATCACTCTCCTATTTTGAAGCATTTATAATTGTATTGGATTTCAAAAAGCTTCTCATCTTATTTAACTTTCCACCTCGGTAGATTCTGTGTACGTTATAATCACAATAGAGATTTGTGAGATGACATGTAATTCGATTCAAATGATTACATTGGGAACTTTGATAGATACAATATTTTTAGTATTAGCGATATTTGAAAAAAAAAACAGGTTTAACACGCATTAAATTGATATGTTAGATTCATTATGGCATTAAGGACTCAGTAAGCTAGCCTTAAATGATGTATTTGTAGACATTCATGCCATAAACTATATTGTTTAAACCAAAGTATATTTATGCTTCCTGCTCATGTTGCTCGTTGCAGGAATATTGTAATTGTCAATTTTGACATTACCAACTTTTGGGTTTATTCCTTCCACCATAATAGATGTAACAGATCAAATAAGGAATAACTTTGAAGACTTCAGGGTCCTATCGCGGGAGGTACATTATGTTGAATGTTGACTGGACTTTTTTGCCTTTCTCAGATCATTCAAGCATGGAAAGAATACAATGCATGCACCTGGTTCACCTGAACATTTCAACTATTTCTACAGGTGATTCTTTTGTATTCTCTGTATGCTTGGGTTGTTCTGAAGGATAAGTCTGGCCATGTTAACCTATTGACCTCCTGTGCAAGTATTCACATTTGAATAGGCCTACCAAGTACCTACAGCTATAATCTCTCCCAGAGCTTTTCTGGCTGTGACTGACAAAGCTATTCCTATCAGATGTTAACTATCCGTGATTTTTAACAAAATGTGCCTTTTGAAAGATTAAGTTTTATGTTTAATTTCTTTTTTTTTCTTTTCTTTCTTTTTTTATCACACAAAATTTATCAATTAAGATCAATACAACCCTTCGGACCCCCCCACCATCCGCTTTCCCATCCTATATCTATGCACACAATTCCCACATACACAGCAGTCACTGTAAACAGTTGTACGGAACCTAAAAAATATCAGCGTATTCAAAGAAGGTCAAAGTTTTATTACCTGCAAGTTAGGGATTTTGGAGTTCAAGGTAGCAGCCGGACCTCGTGGCTTTAATTTCAAAAATGTTCAACAACTTTGAATGGACACGGCGGAGATTGTATGACGTCATTCAGGAGCAGAAATGCATCTTTTCAAATCCTGATCATTCCTTTTTCCTATGGCCATTCGACTGAAATTACGAGTTTTGATGGTTGTTCAACTTCTTCTGCGACGTTCGAGTGCCTCAAAAATGTAAAAAATGGCCCATCGTTTGGTGTCAAGGTACCGATGTACAATGGTCACAAAAGCTGTTGATGTTGAAAAGGTTGAAAAATGTTTAGCGGCTGTGCAGGTGCACTTCTTCACACTACAGTAGGAAGAAATATTTGTTTTTGTTCTTCCTCTGACGGACAACCTTGAACGAGCCCGGATCCAAGGGTAGAAAAAAGTATAGGTAAGCCGGACCTGCCCATGTTGGCAATAAGGAGGAAAAATGGATATAAACGAAAACAAGATGCTAGAAAATTGAACCTGTGAAAGTCTTGATTCTTGTTGGCCAGGGTAATCGTGATTCTACTTTATTTCTTAAAAGGACCGTGGTCGATAGTTAAAGACTAATTCCCCAGGGACCCCAGATTTTTACCGGAGTGGTTCGAACGTTTGGTGTTCAAAAGGAAGCTATTTATATATTCTCATTTACCCCTGTGTGTGAATTCTTAGGCTAAAAGGATCAGGTCTTGGATGTTATGAGCGAAATTTGCCCCATATTCTGGCGACAATATTATTTTAAGAGTACTCTATGGGATTACCAAAAGTCACGTTTTTTTAGCTGCCATAACCGTGTGAAAGATAGGTTAAGTACGGCGGGAGCCACCAGCAGGAATCCATAGACAAAGAATGAGTGCCCTATTCCATACAGTATAGCCGGACTATGAATACGCCGGACTATAGTTACTTCTACACCTGGTTGCAAATACCGGGTTGAAATCTACATTGGGTTTTTGGGGTTAAAGACCGATTCTATCAAGATGAAAATTTATATCGACTTAAGTGGGTCATCCTTCTTTAATTCACAATGTGTCGTATGTCTATATGTATGGTTGTACAAGCTTTAAACTCGTACAAAAAAATGTTTATTTACTTGAAGATAGTAATTATAGTAATTGAAAAGAATAGTTTCTAGAGGTGACACTTGTGCAATTTTCGTTTCGCCTTGATGCCATATTAAAATAAGCATAAGCTTTTTAAGAGCGCAAAAGCTGTTTATATTAAAAAAGGTTATCTTCTTCGTTACAAAATTTTCTAACCTAGTTTTCAATTGCAGCGATTTCGAATACAAGTTTTGAAAATGGTCACAGTCACGAATAGTATAAGAATCCATGACACTCGAGCCATTTAGGCTTACCTTTCAACTTCGTCCATATGCTATTATGCTTTAAGTGATTGGCTACAGTAACTCAGTGTTAGAACTTTGAAATTCACAATCCAGAGGTCACCGTTTCGAAGCCCTTTCCAACAAATGTTACTTGTGATACATTTAAAAATGTATTGACACATAAATGATGTAGGCATTTTCCAGGGTCCATTGGATCTTTATGGTTGTACTTCACCTTTTATTAAAAGTGCATTTCGTGATTCACAGCAATCTTCCCACCATCCTCCCCGATTTAACCAACCTCAAGAACTTTGTATATTTTTATAGGTTCATCTGAAACCGTTTTGCCCAAGTACGCATGTGTGCTTAATCTTAAATGCGCAAATTCGATCATACTTTAGAAGATATCCGTGATCTTGTATTTTCAGTCCGTCCATTACTACATTGTTGTGCGGAAGCGCGATACAACTTTATTTTATCATATCACATCAAACACCTATTTACCTTTCTTTGTGTTTTGCATTGCAGCCATCACAAACTTCCTAAGCGCCAAGTTTTGAACTTTTGATGAACAACTACTTTTTTGTACAAATCGTCCGATATGGCCACGAGCACAAATTTTCAGCAAACGATGTTATTTCACTAGTCAAATGGGTCAGACAATAACCGCATCTATGAGAAGGTGAAAGCGCAAACGCTTTACCACTAAAACAACGTGGTCTTATCCGGGTTTAGTAGTCACCTATTGCACAAACTCCGAATAGTGGTCAAATTTTGGACCACGAACGGTGTCAAAGTTGACCCTTTTGTGGTCAAAATGTGACCACTATTTCGGAGTAGTGTGCTAGTTGAATACTGACCCCGGAAAATGACCACCGTGGTTTTTAGTGTGTAGTTCCACCAATTGCTGCTTCCTTCGGTTCTTTTGATTAGTTCATTGAAATTTAACACATCCGCAGTAAAAAGAAAATCACTCTTCCTATTTTGAAGCCTTTATAATATATAATATACTAGGCGGTCCCGTTCGCATCACCTGGGTTTCGCGATCGCCTGACTTGAAATCAAGCTCTGGTTTGCTTTTTCGTTGACCTTGAATTTACGACATAGTAGGTTTGTGCGGAAGCGCGATACAACTTATTTACTCATATCAATCAAAACAACAACATAAAAATCAACTGAAATTTGGGAAATAACCTTTTCTTTTCTTGCTGATTCTCCATTGAATTATAACACAAAATATGTGCATGATCACAAATGCACATTTAAGCCTTTACTTACGTGCTGTACCGCATCACAATCCTAAAACCTGCTTTAGATATCTAGGCCAGTCAGCTGCTAAAGAGCTTTATTATATTGAAGTAATCCTACAACACCAGATCTACATTTCTTTTGTGTACTTTAACCACAGCATATCATATGGAGAGGATATTGCAATGCTGCAGTAATTTACACCTAGTGTGCTTTCCCCTCGAGGAGAAATCAACGACAACATTATAACTCCAGCTATTTGAAAGTATTCTGAAAAGGTCTCCGCAAAATACTTTTAAAGCCTATCTCGATTTGGAAATTGAAAAATAGGGTTGTTTTTTTGCTCCAGTTGTTAGACCATGTAGTCCTAAAGCTAATGCAATTATGATAACATTAACATATTTGTGGTCAGTTATTTTTGGTTTTGATTAAATTTTCCCGTGCCCATTTGATTGACTGTACTTCTCTGATCAGCGTGTTAATTTTCGCCCTATTTTGACAGATGTAGATTGAAAACTATAAACTGATATTGCACAAGGGATTTAGGAAAGAATAACTGAAAGATATGCGAAATTTCATAGAGCAAAACTCATACGAATGTAATAATCCTTCAAATTTACTACATGCAAGTACACGTGCGTAAATATGAAAACTTTATACGTGCTTAAAACTGTGGTGGCTGATATTTTCTTAACCTATTTCTGTGATAAACTGTGTGATTGAGTTCCTAAGAATATGAGTTTTTTGACAATGTTGTGATTTACATTATCAGGGGATTTCAAATAATTATTAAGTGGTGTTGACAAAATTAAATTTCACGCAATCTCCATACGTCTTTAGCATTTTTAGTACACTGTGTTTTTAATAAGTTCTGTTAAGTCAGTAGCCTTATAAAATTAGAACGCGCCACGTTTGATATCACATAGCTTAATCTGAGATGATATTTGATTCAACATCTTTTAAGTTTGCATATTGCTGGGCTGATTATCAGTACTAACATAAGTGCTTTTTGCCACCCCATATAGGTAGTAGGACACGATAATTAAGAACTGTTACCTGCAACCAAATAGAACATGATAATTAATATGTGACGGTGGTTATTTTGTGTTATCAATGTCCTTTATCGGTGTGGAGTTACTGATCATTAAACATGCAGTATGGTATTCTTGTGTAGACTGTCATTTTATTAATTTGTTTTCAAGGACCGAAATCTTATTTCGACAATTTCTTATCGCATTGTGAAGAATTATCAGTCAAAATATTAATAAATAGAAGTACACATAGCTCTGCCATTACGTGACCCACAAATAGAAATTGACCATTTTAGCCATTTTTACCCTATAACTCCCAAAGCAATTGTCATAGATGGTACAAACTATACATTTTTGGAATCCCAAAGACTAGACTGACAATATGGCATACATTTCAACATGATTGGAGCATTGGAGTTTGACCCCTGTGTAAGTGACACTACAAATTGAGAGTACTAACTACCTACTTAAGCGTTGATATAGAGGGTTCATACTAACTACCAAAGGTGTCAAACCTTTTCTGTAGTGAGGGGTAAACGATGATATTTGACCTGGGTCCGTGCTCCTCCTCTATATAGTGAAAAGACTTTCTGGTTCCATTCAGTGTGTATCTCTAGAGCACAATTTTTACATCCGTGCGATGGCCTATGGGGGCAAGGCTATTTAGCGATTAGGCAGTTTCATAATACCAATGCCAAAACACAACCACACGCGCTCTCGCACACATACTCAAAGACACATTTGGAGATACACACACATACACTTGATTTCTGTTAATTAATACTTGTAGTGTAGTTAAGCGTCCACTTCAATAGTTTCCTACTTGCGATGTAAGCCTATGGAGAACAACACACCAATGTTGCACAAAATATTGCATTAACATCACGCCACACTAACCGCAACGACCAATCCCCTTAGGTTGACGGCGTAGTAACACACCTGGGAAGCTTGCAAAACTCATAAGATGTTTGCCAAACCCACATCCGCAAGAATGCCGGGTACTTCTTGAATTACTCAAACATTACTTGATGAATTTTATGGCGAGGCAGCAGTACCCAATCACAGTGCCAAATAAAATGAATTGTACGCCGTTCTTATTTTTGTTGTTTATCTGTGAACATTTTTTCTCTATTTGAAATCGAAAATGTAATGCTTCTTTCTGTTGACGTGAACAGATATATATAGTACCCGGATGTGGTGTTTGCGAGTGAATTGTTCGGCCTAGATTTATGAAGCACTGAAAACGTGTTGAGAATTCGGAAAATGGGTACACGGATTAGCAGTCTAGTCAGAAATATTTGAGAATTTCGGCAGCAGCTGTTTTGTACAGCATATGACGACGAACGATCTGATTTACATTAACCTCGGGGAAAATATTAATGTCGCGTGAAGTAAGCAAGAATTCCCATTCTAAAAATTAGCTGGGTGTGTTTCCAGAGCTTATAATATGTGACTGAATTTCTGATTGTGATTCTTATTTCTAAATTAGGTTGTTTCATGTCGCTAAGTTTATTCTTGGGAGAGTTGTGCAATTAGATGGTTCAAAACAATATATATCTTTTTCATTTATTTAGTTATTTTTCCTTCTCCCCTTCTTTCTAGGCACGCTTTCATTTTCCCCTTCATTTTCCTTTAGTCTTGTTTCCAGCCGTTTTAATTTCATTGCGTTTCCCCTTTGTTTCAGTTTTTCCCTTTCCGCCCTTTTGACTGTATGTTGTTTTAATTATCCATTTGTTTTTCTCGATGTTCCTTTCTGATTTGCTGATTTTTTTTAGTATCGCCTTAGTAATTCTGCCTTTTATTTTAAATCCTTAGAACATCGAAGGTCAATTCTGATATTGCGCAGAAGGTTAGTGTGTAGGTGTGTCGACGAGTCTAGACAGATCAGATATAGCGTTAAATTTGTTCACTTGGGATTCATCAGGCATACGCAGCAGGCTAATGACTTTCCCAAATCGAAATTTTCAACAACAAAAAAATCCTGTTCAATAAATATGTCATTATTTCACATCACACGTTTTATTCAAAATTGGGTCAGTGATTCGTAAAGATTTGTAGACAACACAAGAGAAATAGCATTAAGAAATAATGTCAGCGGAAAGAATAACAGTGTAGTGAAAGATGCTTATGATGAAGAGTCATATTATTACAAACTGTTGTATTTATTATAAAAGAAGATACCCAAGTATATAAGACATAACTGACATATTTTTTTAAGATTGGCTGAAAAAGAAAAGAATAAAAAGCGCTCTATGAGCTCTGACAGTTTCCCGTATGCCCTAGCTTGCTTATAAACATCAACGGAATAAACCGTGTTAAGCACGCACGCGGTAGTTTTTGGCCACCAACCATGCTTTAGGAGCAGGTCTCCCTCACTAACCTCAAAGAGCAGCTAATGGTTTTCTGATCTTTTTTGGACCTGAAAAATAATGAAAATTTTACACATTTTAAAAGAAGCAGGAGTGAGATTCAAACCCGAGACCACTGTATCATGAGGTCAGCTACCTAACTACAAGACCAGCGAGGATTGGTGTGCCAGATTTGCAATTCTAATCCTTGATAATATTTACGGAATAAATCGCTACCGCTATTGTGATCAGCACTCAAAATAATGAATAGCTCTGCTCTGGAATGGTTGCCACAACTTGTGCTCCAGGAGTACAAGTGCTGGTCAAAATCTCACACATGCTATTAAAGGGGCATTTCGTGATCCACAACCTCGTCCCCCCGACTTGCCTCAAAAAAGTTGAGATTTTTATATCATCTGAACCGTTAGTCTTAGTAACCCACGTCTACCTAATCTTACGTGCAAATTCGGCCGTTATTCACAATTTTGTATTTTCTGTCCGTAAACGGACCGAAATTACAGCACAGTGGCCTATGGGACCGTGGAAAATAAGCAATCACTCATAACACAAAACCGCAAGATCGGGATCAACTCAAATTTTGTGCATAAGCTTTTCTTAAGGATATCTATTGAACAATGAATAAAACAGAAGGTGCTGAAATCACGAAATGAACCTTTAAGCACGTGTGCTGAAACAACTTCTGCGTGTAGTACACAGTGGAGAACACAATAGATGTGGGACTCCTCATCATATAAGACGCTCTAATAAATGATACCTGTATGGTTCGCTTTTAATTCGCTTATAGCGCGGGGAATTCAAACCTTGCATTGTATGACATGTGCCCTGTAATTTGTCTCCTTTGGTACTCTGTTCAAACAGTAAATGGGCCACGCCATTTAATTTGTTTAGATGAAAGTGTACGCCGTTGAAGAGACTAACATTAATAATCATCGCCATCGCCCACCACATTTATTATTCCCGATTAGGATGTGTCAGATCTGATGTGTCAGATATGTCAGATCTGACAAAGGCGTCACAAAATGACCAAACCGTCCGGCCTATGAGAAGATTATATTCTGCAGTATTTTACAACCACCTGGAAACAGCGCCATCTACGATCCATTGTCTAACCTAAAGTGCGGTAGCTCGCACTTTGTACGGCTGGGAAAGCAAAATAATTTTTGAAAGATGTTTGTGCCCCTTTCAATTTCTCCTTTCTCCCTGGCATAAATATTAACCCCCCCTTAAGTCTTCAAAATGCCATGACGTATATTGAAACTGTCAACAACGTTCGTTTTAAAAACGGTAACATGTTGAATTACAAAAGTACATTTGAACTCATATCAAGTTACAATTCTGATTAGTCTATTTGTGGCTAGAGAGATATATTAATTACATTTGCTGGTATGTCTTTATTAGTCCCACTTCTATCAGCAAATATAATAAGACCAAATTAATACATCTGCCTAGTCCCACCTCTATCAGTAAATATAATAATACCAAATTAATACATCTGCTATAGTCCCACCTCTATCAGCAAATATAATAAAATCAATTAATACATCTGCCTTCAGTCTTGCACCAGTTGGTTCTTAACCCGTTGAAGGTTGTAGGCATGCGAGCCGCTCAGAGTTTTTTTAATTGTTTAAACGAAGGCTAAAATGACCTTCGAGTAAACGTTAGTGTGTGACATTCACCCGAGCGCCTTTACGTTTGTAGCTATTATGTTTTAATATTGTTGTTTTTCTGTTGTTCATTTTGGTGTTTTTATCTTGAGGAAAATACATAAATCTAAAGCTTTATAATTTCTAAAAAATACCAATCATTGAATATCGGCTGGAAATTTTGGAGTAGATTAGACTCTGCGCGTAAGATATAGGCACATATGCCTATACCTTCAGTTCTGATAATTAAAAATCGTAATAATATCTAATAATACCGTGCATTTATGGCCGCCATTCACCATGATAGTATCATGGTCGCTTACATTAATTATTTTTAACCTTTTTTTATGTAATTAAAAGTCTGGGTAACGAGGCCCTGGTTGCAAAAAAATACCCTCTTAATTATTCATGACCGTAGCTCATTAACGCAAATCACCAGGGGGGGGGGGGCGGCCAAGATAACGTCCTTTTTTTAGCCGTTCCATAGGTTGTAGCACGTAAGCACTAAAACTTGACAAATCTTCTAAAGAAGTCGAAATATGGTTTGATATCAATCTTTTTTACACTCAAATCCGTTGGAGTTAAGAATCAACTCCAGTTCTAAGTATTTTTTTGGTATGAATAACGGTACAAACCGGATCCATTTTGAACGAGCTTGCTTGACCTCATGCTCAATCGCAGTGCAAAACCGTTTATTTTAGCTGCGTACATGTACCAGCCCGGTCACCAGTATAGCCCCAGGGTAGCCCATTCACCACCGTGGAATGATTCGTTGACCTGCTTAGCAATCCTCTCATGTGCCGTCCTTTTAAAAACGATTTTGATGATGTTTTTGCACAATTTGTGCACCACCGTATAAAGCAAGGCAATTTAAACGGTCGCGGCTCCGTACTGGAATTCCCACTCGCCACTACACTATTTATAAACGCGCACAGTGACTTCAATTCCGGTTCACTGTTCAGGCTCGTCCAATGACTCGTGCGGCAGTTTTGCGCTAATGAATGAACCTTGCCGCCACCTCCTGGCCATAACAGCAACTTTTTTGTGAAGAGCGCCCACCAATTTTTCAAAATTTGATATTTTCGCACAGTTAATTATGTTTTGAAATTTTAGGAATTAACCTGCGAACGAGAATGCTTGGGATCTCAGATCTTAGGGGCAGAGCTGGAAATGCTAAGTTTCTGTCCGTCCCATTATGAAAGAGTCCGACCTTCAAGAAAATGACCTAACTGTTTGACTTGCCTAAAAACCAATCACACAACTATGGATGAGCGTAGAGCGGAACTGGTATATGGCGCTATTTTCCCGGCTATTTCATATTGGAAGGCCTTTTCCAGCAGCCGTTGAATTTTATCGGAGATCTCCCGATATTAATATTCTAGTTAACAAATTCCTTCGTTGCGAGACATAGAGACATTTTCGAGCTTACCATTCACAGGTATCGTTTACTATCCAGTTACCAATGCAACCGTGTAATAAGCTCAAAATTGTTGATAAATTGGGGGCACTTTAAAAAAATGTGCTATTATTGCTTTAAGTGTATTAGAGTACTCATCAAATACACCACAATTCGTAATAAATATCACTGAGTTAGAAATGCTGTATTTTTAAACACGGAGTGCTCGATTGAGATAAAAATAAGCACCTCTAAGAATTCAAGAAAACCCTCAATAATTAGCTGTTACTCAACACCACTTAGAGGGTATGAACTGCACGAGAAACATCAAGATGATTTACCAAAATGCCATTCCTTTTATGGTTTACTGGCAGTGCTATTAGAAGACTTTCGTCTAAATAATGCGGCAACTTCTTGGCCATATTTTAAAAGAGCCGAAGGGTAAACAAGCGGATAATACATGTTTCATCAGTGTCCTGTACGCTTTGGTAAACACTAGCGTCACTACAGTATGCTCCTCAGCTCATTCATCATACAAGGTTTTCTGGGTAAAGGGCATTTCTTCAATATCCTATGTTTAATTAAGGGCAGAACCTTTCCAAAAGGTTTCTGCTTGTCTGAGTACATTGACAGTGTAATAAACCAATTGATTGCGGTAATTAAGTAGAGGAGACAGAACTTAAGTTTATAGCCACAGACTTTAATGGTGTTGATTTCAAGTAACTTCAGCCGATGTTGTTTATTCTGTTGCTACTGCTACTGCTACTGCTACTGCTGCTGCTGCTACTGCTGCTGCTAATGCTGCTGCTGCTACTGCTGCTTCTGCTACGAAATTACTTTGTACAATTAGATGATGGGTCATGGATACGACGAAATTAATTTTGACGAAAATGTGTGAAAATAAAGTTAATTTTATTGAACAAATATTTAATAAAATTGACCAAAGACGATATTGTTTTAAACAAACGCACATTTTATTAATTTTATTTTTATTTTTGTCTTATTTAGCCTGGGTAGATCATTCAGTGTTAAGACACTGCTTTCCAATGATGCCCAGGGATCCAGGACGAATCGGGACAGCCATGGGTTTTCTCCCTACTCTTATCGAAACTGGTTGCAATTATATATATAGACGAAAAACAACTTAGCGAGCTATGAAATATAATGAAAAATATTTTATACTATCTGGGAAAACCGTGTACTCGTAATTTATCATTGTATGTTTATGCCTTATCAAATTAAGTTTCATACTCATGTTGTTAATATGTAACTTATGCATGGGTGCCACTAATTACACGCCCTGCGTTTTAAGTGGCATCCACATCTCTTGCATATTGTATATTATTTTTAAATCATTTTTTGTTTTATTAAATATGTTCATATTTTATATTTGTTACACTTTTTATATTTACTGTACATGTGCAATGAGATGGAAATAAACCTGAAACCTATATTACGATTTGTACATCAGTTGTCACCACTAGTATTGTACATAAGCATCATATTCCATTTTATGTAAAAATAGAGATGTGGACTGGTTCAATTTCTTAATGAAAGGAAACCGTGTCATCTCGGAGAAACTTTCTCATTGCTAAACTAGAAATACAATTCGTATTCGGAAAGCGTAGAGTAATGTGCAGTTTCTTGTTTGAGATATAACTTCCTGAAAAGAAAGACATGTTTTGTTGTTGAAGTTGCAGGCCAATGTTTCTGTGTCTTGATTTATTGATTACGAATAGCCTATAGTCATGCACCATACATCCTTTAAGATTCTCCATCATCACTTGGCGTTAGTCTAGAAATCCTAAATTTACGTGTCGTCATTGGATTAACACGTAAAAGCGAAACCTTTACAAAAAATTCTGATTTTTTGATGTTATAGAGCGATATTTTCTGATTCCATAACCGTTGTAGCTGAAGAATCAACTCCGTTGTACGGGTTATTTCTGAATTCGTATTTATTCAGAAATTCCTATCCCACAATGCACCAACGATGTACTAGTAGATAAAATAAATAGCGTATATATATTCTATAGTGTTTTGTGTCATACGGTCATTTTCTGTCATAAATGTGCGAAAACCGTCTGCTGTACATAAATTTTACCAGTAATGAGTACTCTTAGATTGCCTTGTAATTTTTGCGCCACAAAATGTGCGCGTAGTTTAAAGGAGGCGCACTAAACCGCGAGCGTGCATGGAGTGATGCATATCTACTCGTACATCGTTGGTGCATTGTGGGATAGGAATTTCGGTAAAAAATGATTTCCGGTAGGAAACCCAGGATCCACGTATTGTGATTGGATCGCGCCACCCGCTGGGGGGGGGTTTTTTTTTTTTTTTTTTTTGGGGGGTAGGTCACTGGGTGTGCGAGGGGGCGTCTCTATGGACTACTTCAAGTGGTTCATATAAAGCTATTAGTTTACTTTTGAGTTACCATTAAATGAATCTGTTCAATACATGAACAAACTTTCATATTTTACGTGTTTTTTATTGTGAATTTGAATGCTTAAATCAGATTTTCTTTCTCTTCACAACGTTATGAAGTTACTATCACTTTCCTCAATGATTGTAAGCACACATGCCATTTAAATTACGATGGTGCAAAGGCTGCAGTTATGAAGTGAGTTGAATTCATTCAGAGCTATATTGGAATTCCCCTGCAATCAGTTTCTAGTCATTGTGACTAAGCGTTTCTTTTAGTGTCTAAAGATAGATATGGATTTACGGACCGACGGACAGACAGATAGACATGACAGATATATATTTACAGTACCAACAAAATACGGTACTCGCAACTCCATCCCCATAGACGATTGACTGTATAACACGCATATCATTCAGAAGCGAACGTTATATGCTTCAAGATAAATATTACAAGTATATATATACACAGCTGTTTATTAGTATGTTTTAATTGCAATGCAAGAACACTTAATTAGCAACATAAAGCTATTTATTGATGTTTCAAGTCGACATTTAGTGATGTACAGGGTGTCCACAAAAAATGGTGCAAGGCAAAATCCCCCTCGTTGTAGGTGAAAACAATACAATAGTGAGGTGATATTTTACATCATGTTATAAATGAAGTCTTGGCATTTGAATACCGTTTACAGCATCCGATTTGGTTGTTGCAATCCAGAGATATGACGAATATTGCAAGAGAGGGTGAAATACCAATTGTGCCACTTTTCACAGAATGGGATAACTTATCGAATCATGCATAGCTATGCATGTTGATAAGACACTTTATTGATTCGAAAGAATTCATCCATCACACAGTTATAATGCTTGATCTTTTTTCTTGTTGCTTCAAATCAATGTTTCTGTTTCTGTACATTCTAAAAATGAATTCATGAATAAGTAATTAAGAACATGAAATAGAGCATACTCAGCTGAAAACATAGACATTATCAAACAATTATAAATTGCACATCTAACCTAAATAATACACGTTTTCAAGAGTTCTGGAAAATGTCCTGTTCCTGAAGTATATTGAAAATGCAAATAACCATAGTTCTGTAATCAAATTGAAATTGCACATAACTATTTAAATGATAATGGAACTATTTCGATGTGCATTTGCAGGTTCTCATGTAAAATCTTAAATCAATAAGCCCTATCAACCTATCAACATGATGTATCCCATTATGTGAAAAGTGGCACAATTGGTACCGCACCCTCTCTTGGAATATTAGTCATATCTCTGACTTGCAGCAACCAAATCGGATTCTGTAAACGGTATTCAAAAGTCAAGACTGCACTTGTGATATAATATAAATATTACGTCACTATTTTATTGTTTTCACCTCCAACGAGGGCGCTTCGGCCTTGCACCATTTTTTGTGGACACCCTGTAGAAAATTTTATAGCTTGCTGTAAAATCCACCTGGAAAATCTATTCTGCCGTTTATGCATGTCACTGAACTTATGTTATCAATTCAAAGTTTTATTGATTTACGTAAGAGAGATCTTTTGACAGTGTAGCGAAGCAAAACGGTTAAGAAAGGTACCAGAATATTAACAAGTAGAACTCCGAATTATATCTGCATTGTCCTTACGTGACCCCTAGCTGACCTTTGACCCCACATTCATCAACACATGCATCTAGACATTCATAGATGCGAACATTTGTCCATGGATACGCTGCACATTTCCCAGTTCCCTTCCAAAATACTTTGGGCGGAGACAATAATGAATCATGCTTTCATAAATAAAAACAAAGACTCATTGAATGCCAATAATCGATTGATAGTGGAGTTGCATAATAATCGCAGCCAGTTTCGATAAGAGTAGGGTTGAAACTCTTGGCTGTCCTAAGTCGTCCTGGATCCCTGGGCATCATTGGTAAGCCGTGTCTGAACACTGAATGTTTTACCCAGGTTAAATAAGACAAAAATAAATTATTATAATCGTTCTCCAGTAAATAATTTTGAATTTTACTAAATATCGCAGGGTGGGAAAACAATAACCTACATAGAAAATTCCACAAGCTGGTGTATTTAATGAGGCAAAGACTATATACACGGCCGCCGTGTATATAGCGTCCGGTTGTTAGCTGCCCGGCAGCCGTGTATGTAGTGAAGCCTCACTGCCGAGGCTACATACACGGCAAAAAGCTGCCCGGCGGCCGTGTATGAATGTCACGTGACCCGGCAGCCGTGCATGAATGTCAAATGACCCGGCAGTCGTGATGTGATGGCTTCATCTACGAGATAGAATAATAAGGCTAGAGGTCGGACTTTAAAGTTTGAGTGGCTCTAAAAATGTTTATAAACCCACCTACCACCTATATTTGCTAACATAATAAGTAATCATGTCAATTATTAACTCATATGGAAGTTATCTAGCATTGTTTTTCATTTGTATTTTTTTTTGCAAATATTACTTTTGTTTTAAGTTTATTAATTTTAAATTTCTTTTATATGGGTAGTGTTTTTTTATTTATTTTACCATTGTTCATGTTATTATTCATTTTATTTTTATAGATTTTTGTTATTGCTTTAAATTTTGATAAGTATTTTAGTAGTTAATATATTTGCATTTGTATTTTTATTCAATGTTTATATTTTTAAAATATTTGTAGTTTTTATTTAATTTGTAATTTTGTTTTTGGTTCTTTTTATTACTTTTGAATTTATTTTTTATTTTTTGTCTTTTACTTACTTTTAATCTATTTTATTTTTGGTTTGTATTTAGTTTTTAATTTAGTATTGTTTTTATTTTTTAAATCATTCATTTTTTATTTGATTTTTTAATATTATCTTCGTTTTTATTTCGTTATCTTTTATTTCTTTTAATCTTATTTTTTTTCGTATTTTTAATTGCTTTTAATTTAGCATCGTTTTTATTTGGATTCATTTTGTTTTATTTTAAATAATTTTTCTTTCATTCATTGTAAACTGCTATTTTACATTTTTATTTTATTAATTATTTCTTTTTACTTAGGCCTACCATTATTTTTTATTTTAGTACGTTGTCGTAGAGTATGCAGCTAGCAACTATTTTAAATCTCCTGTAATTTATTTTAAAAGTCACTCTGACATTGGCGTTACCATTTGTTTCTATTATGTGAAAACTGTACAAAAACACTATCCTCCACTGTACAACTCAAACTAGAGTTGTACTATCCAAATGAATTAAATAAGACATTATTTTTATGGATTCCTTTGTTATTGAAAGCGGAACTAAATTGCCCGGCTAAATTGTCGGCAATGTCGGGAGTAGTCATGATTACTGAATCACACATTGGTGTATGAGAGCTTATGAGGTTACAATTCCTCGCCATCGTATGATACGCAAACAAATATTGCGACCCGTGAACACGTCGCCCCGACATGCAATGAATCATTTAAGATTGTTTTCTACACTCTTCAATACATAAGTAAATTTCCATTTGTGTTAGGTGAAAGCTATACAGAAAACGGAATATTTCAATCGTATTTTGGACCTTTTTAAGCTGTGATTTTTATTGAGCATGGCTCCGCCTATACTGCTGGGGCCAATCAGGAAGCCAAACACATGTTGATTGACAGAAACCGAAGTTGCCGTGTATATAGTCACTGCCATTTAATGACACCAATTTGTTGCACGAAATATAAAAATAATTATGCAACATATTTTAAAATAACTTTGCCCAATTTCTATATTTGTTGCATTTAAAAAAAATTGCAATTAAATATTGTCACTTGAAAATTGCCACACATAAAAGTATAGAAAAGTATATGGGCGCTTTTATCACATTTGAAATTTTGAAACCTGTATCGTTAATCAGTTTAGAAAGGTAGGGCCAGCAAAAAGTGGAGGGGCATGGCTCCTTTCCCCCGTTTTAAGTTTGAGCGTGAGTTCAAGTATCGTGAAGAACAGATATTCGCTCCATGAGAATTTGAATCGTTAAGTACAGGATAAAGAACAAACTAATCTCGACATGAGAATTTGAGTCATCACAAAGTTTTCGCTTCAATGGAATTTAAATAATTAAGAACAAATATTCGCTACATGGGAATTGTGACCGCATGTGTAATACATTGGTTCAAAGGTTATGACAGAGAGCAAAGCGTGTCAAAGTTCATCTTGACCACTAGTCAGGAATTTAGTGTGAAAATAGATTTCACTCAGGATTATAATATACAGGTGTGATTCTCCGTGTTCATGGGACCGACAGCTTAACGTCCCCTCCGAAGGACGGGGTAATTATCATGGTTTGCCCAAGTCCAAATGAACCACGGGGAGAGCGGAATTCCACTTTTAATCAATAGTTCTTATACAAATCAAATCCAGAATTTAGTACTTGAAATAAATCATAGGAAGTGGCCCCGCCGGGACTCGAACCGGGGACCTCCTGCACCATATGCGAATACCATAACCAGTGGGCCACGCTCTCCCTAAAAGCAGCATATAACTGAAAATCAAATTTTAAAATATTTGCAATGTTTATTGGCCTCTATTTCTTTTCGTTCAAATAAGCAAACTTGCAAAACGAGAACCATCAACAATGCTCAAAAACATCCTGAAAAACCTGTTGCCACCCACTTCTCAAAACAACACCACACTCTCCCTAATAAAGTCAGCATCATTGAAACATTGCCAATCAATCCAAATTCCGCAGTCGATATCGTGAAAAATTCTGGATTCAAAAACTGGACACCTACGTCACTCCTAATGGGCTTAACATTCGTGAGAAATGTTTTCATTACCACTCTCTTTCACCCGTTTCACTCACTTCCTCACGTTGTGGTTACGTTTGTATTAAAACCACAGAACTTTCTTCCTGGTAATTATTTTCTTTACAGCATTTGTTTTTATTTGGTTTACCCTGAAGAAGCTATGCATTTATAGCGAAAGCTTGGTTATACTAGCTGTTTACCAATGCGTTTCTTGTAGTGCAAGTAAATCGCTTTCTACTGCTTGGTTATAAAGATCAGAATTCCTTACGTCTAGGTAATGAAATCCTCAAGACAACGTTTTTTTCGAGAGTAATTGACTTACAAGAAAACATTACACTAAATCAACAATTTACTCAAGAAAATCTTGAGGAACTTACTTAGTGACAATTCAGATAGTATCAAAAGACATTGGTGACACACTAGCCTAAACTGCTGTATTACCCCGATGCGTGCAATTTGTTCCAAGGTGAAGGTAGTTTGAGAGAATTTGTTACCCAAATGTTCTAATCTTTAAGACAAACATCAATTATCAACGAATGATTGAAATGAATTGTGTAGGGAGTCATTGATTCCAAAAAGAGCGCGTTTTTACGACATCCAGACTAGAATGCTTGTTTTTTTTTGTGCTTTAAGATATGCCGTATTCTAGTTCCTAATTAAAAGATGATTTTTTACAAATATGGTCAGAACAAGCTAGTCTGATTAAGTTAAGCCGATAAGGTGAGATGAAACGCAGGATTCCTGTGTAAATTAAGAATAAAAATATCTTGATTTATGGTTTATGAAGTTTCATTCAACCTGATATCATACGTGACTGTTTTCATTCGTATTTGATGATGGTGCTTTAATTTCCATCAATATCCCGCGTAGAGTTGTTCACCTGTTGCTACTTACGTGCACATTAATCTTGTCAATGCCTCATTAGACGTATAGACTCCAGTTACCTTCCATTATGAACCTTCTCGGAGCTGAGACAAAATGCACTCTGAGATGCGAAGTATCATTTTCTCTCTTAGATGCAAAAATATTCAATGTTTGTCCGTCTGTCTGTCTTTTTGCCTGTCTGCCTGTCTCTCTGTCTAACTGTAAGCGAAATCTAGGGACGCTGTTGTGGGAAATATTTTAATCCAAGTGCTAAGAGGCATGTGCGCTTGTAAGGCATGTCTCTGAGCAGCCACCTATAAGCGAAATGATTGTGACGATTTCTTGAAGGCGGCGTATAATAATAATTGGCAATAGCGCTTTCAGACGGTTTACGGTGATTAAGCGTTATATTAAAATTGGTACTTTTTATTTTTATTATTATTATTATATGCCAATTTTACTCCCCCCTCTCTCTCTCTCTCTCACTCTCTCTCTCTCTCTCTCTACCATCCCACGTCTTTGTCGCTGTCTATTTGTTTGTCTGCCGTGCTCTCTCCTCTCCCTCCTGCTCCTCTCTACTTTCGTTGTCCCCTCTCTCATATCCTAGCATTGCAACCGTCCAGATATAAAAAAAACACGTATCATTATTAGCATTCTCTACATAATATTATGGCAACATGAGGATTTTAATGTCTGTAGGGAAAATCAATTAATGTTTTGAACATTTACTCCCAAAAATGTTGAAAATTGATTTGCAAACATGGAAATTCACATTGATAAAAATTATCGCTCAAGCATGTTCATGTAACGCTCATATTGTTAGATATGTCGATGAGAACTGTAGACCTTTTGCAGCAAAGAGAGAATGTTTGGATATTAAGTATCACATCTTGATTTTTTGGTAATATTTGCTTTATTCACAATTATATTCAATCGATGACCTACATTTGTGAATCGTGTCTAAAAACGAGTCAGAACAAGTTCAGCTGCATCTGAAATAAGGACAAAAAATGTGTCGCTTTTTATCGCGCAGAATACTATCAAAATCTCGTGAATTTTTGACTGATGACGACAACGCTTTATACGCAGTTGTGCTGACAAAGAATGTGATTTTTCCCGCCATATTTCATGCAAGATGGAGCTTTAATTCCCATCAATTTCCGCGCAGACTCATCTTCACCTGTTGCTGTCTATACTCCACGTGCTCATTTATCTCCTCAACGGCTCGTTAGACTCCATTTACAGTCCATTATAAACCCCGAGAGAAACAAAATGCGCTTTCCTTGAGAGCTTTGAAGTAAATAATATTGTTTTTCAAACCCTGAGACAGCATCGAAGAATCGTGCAGACACGTTGT
The DNA here is from genome assembly GCA_023653785.1 of Ophioderma brevispina. Taxonomy (NCBI): domain Eukaryota; kingdom Metazoa; phylum Echinodermata; class Ophiuroidea; order Amphilepidida; family Ophiodermatidae; genus Ophioderma; species Ophioderma brevispina. Next base: position 42,463 of record JAMKCH010012725.1, read on the forward strand.
ATCTTGACTAGTGCTTTATATTAGGCAGAAAATGTCAACGGGGTTCGAAGTGTCTCTAGCTAGGGCAAATTAAGTATACTCATGAAACATTTTGCCTGAAACGGTGAAATTTTATGATTTTTTTGCCCGGAACTGATCATAAATTATAACAGTAGTAATGATAAAATTGATCAGGAGATTTAGATTGTGTTTACAAGCTTATACTCCTCATAAAATATACATGAAGAATCCATTAAATAGGCTAACAACAACCAAACAAATGTGTGATATATGCACCAAATAATTAAAAAATTATAATACAAAGAAATATAGAATGGAACTTACTTCATAATAATATCATCGGCATATTTTTTATATAAAAGGAGATCAGAAGTAAAATAAAGTAACACATTAAAGAAACACATATGTGAACAATTTGACTTTATTGATCCATGGAAAATTCAAAATCCTAGAAAACATTTTACTTATCCATTAATTCGTACGTAAGAAAATGATCAAACCATGATATTCTTCATTGTCGGTATCTCTCATACGAAAGGAAATGATCACAACCGTATAGCATTCCACTATTTTCGGTATCTCTTATAACTTGACATATTTGACACAGACAATTTTAATTTGTTGATTTTAATCAGACTGGGTGCGATATCTGGAGACGTGTTTCTTATCTTTAAATTCTTAAGCAGAATATGGAACTGTGTCAAGAAATCTGTAAGGAACGTACGTTAAAGTACTAGTGCATATAGGTTTCTTATTATTTATAATAATTACAGACTGAGGTTAAAAATGCTAAAGCCGTTTCTAGATAATTTGTCTTAGGCTGGTAATTTTTTTAAATATTTGTTTTTTCTAAATACACAGTTGTATTCCGTCATATGTATCTATTTTTACAAGTCGCGAATAATTGAAATATTTACCTATCAGTTATTAAAACATTTCTTCTATTTTATCATCGAATTTAGGTCATGAACTACTTTATACACGATCCTACTTCGGCCAAATATGTCATATTTTGGTTAAACTTGTGAAAATTTCTAGATATAGTTTTCCTTGATCTCGATGTCTAAAATAGTACAAAACCAGTAACAATTCAATTCATTTACCTATGCACAAAATTCAAATTGAACCAAAAGGTTACTGGTTCCCGTGCATGGTTTGTTTGTTTGCACATTTTTTCCAGTAATGGTTTGGGCTAATGATCCATTGCGGCAATGAGACTGTCTGAAAGAACGTCACGGCGAGGTCTTCCCTATTCTGTCATGTTTGCACAGTTGAAAAGAGAATTGGATTAGGCCATCTCTTTCTAGTACCTTATCTCCTCTTTGGTGATTTTAATAGATCATGGAGTATACACATCTGACGTATGTTACTTCGTATGGTGGCTAATAAAAAGAAACTCGTACATGAACATCAAGAATGTCTTATTAGCACGTTAGCATTCACCACACTATCTCACACCGAAATAAAAGTGTACGTCACTTCCGTTTGTAATTATTCATGGGTTACAACTTGAAGCGTTTCCATAGTAACACAAAGCTGCCGACAGTGATTGACACAAATTACATGGCGAGATGTACTATTTGATCTCTGTGCGAAGAATTATGGAAAATATCAAAGTTAAATAGCCCATTTTAATAGTACATGATATGAAGTTTCAGCTAAACTTTAGAATACCCTACCACATTTACCCGCCGCCGAAGCCAAACCTTTTTAAAACCCAGGCAACGGCGACAGCGCGAAGCCAAACCTTTAAAAAAAACAGGAAACGGCGACAGCGCGAAGCTGTACCTTTCAGACAGCGACGACACTCCAGAACTTCAGGAGTTTCACATCTTGTTATTGTTGTTGTTTATCAAGTGGGCCATGGGGAAAAAATAAAAGTTTAAATATAGATTATTGATTTTACCATTTTGGCTATTTTTGGACTTTCCCCGTTTTTCTTTCATTCCCTTAAAGTTGAATTTTGTTGCAATTTTAAGCTAGATTGGTTCATGACGTTACTATGACAACAAGTTTCTCTTACCGAGTGTGAAGCTGTAGCTGTTGCCTGTGCAGCGGCGACACCGGCGACAGCGCAAGATTGCAGATATTTGCCATGGGCGAAATAGTTAAAGTTTAAATTTAAAATGTTGTTTACGATGGGGGAAATAGTTAAAGTTTAAATTTAAAATGTTGTTGTTTACGATTTGGGCTAATTTTGGCCTTTTCCCGTTGTTTTTTCAATAAATTTGCCATGGGGGAAATAGTTAAAGTTTAAATTTACAATGTTGATGTTTACGATTTGGGCTAATTTTGGCCTTTTCCCGTTGTTTTTTTAATAAAGTTGTGTTTTGTTTTTATGCATGAACGTTCGAGTTTAATTTAGATTGAAAATTAAAATTTAAATATAGATTGTTGATTTTACAATTTTGGCTAATTTTGGACTTTTCCCGTTTTTGTTTAATTCCCTTAAAGTTGGGTTTGTTGCAATTTTGAGCTAGATTGGTCCATGACGTTACTATGACAACAAGTTTCTCTTACCGAGTGTGAAGCTGTAGCTGTTGCCTGTGCAGCGGCGACACCGGCGACAGCGCATTTACATTGTTGATGTTTACGATTTTGGCTAATTTTGGTTTTTTTTTTTTTTTTTTTTTCCAGAACTTCAGGAGTTTCACATCTTGTTATTGTTGTTGTTTATCAAGTGGGCCATGGGGAAAAAATAAAAGTTTAAATATAGATTATTGATTTTACCATTTTGGCTATTTTTGGACTTTCCCCGTTTTTCTTTCATTCCCTTAAAGTTGAATTTTGTTGCAATTTTGAGCTAGATTGGTCCATGACGTTACTATGACAACAAGTTTCTCTTACCGAGTGTGAAGCTGTAGCTGTTGCCTGTGCAGCGGCGACACCGGCGACAGCGCATTTACATTGTTGATGTTTACGATTTTGGCTAATTTTGGTCTTTTCCCGTTTTTTTTTTTCAAGTTTGAGCTTGACTTGTACTTAATAAAGTTGGAATTTAACCCTTTTTTCGGGGTTGTTTTTTGTTTAAATATAGATTGTTGATTTTACCATTTTGGCTAATTTTGGACTTTTTTCCGTTTTTTTGTTTAATTCCCTTAAAGTTGGGTTTTGTTGCCAATTTTAGCTAAGATTGGCCCATGACTTACTAATACAACAATTTCTCTTACCGAGTGTGAAGCTGTAAAGCTTTGCCTTGGTGCAACGGCGACACCGTCGGACGCGCCATTTTACATTGTTGATGTTTACGATTTTGGCTAATTTTGGTCTTTTTCCCCTTTTTTTTTGTTTTTGGTTTTCAAAGTTTTGAGCTTGACTTGTACTTAATAAGTTGGCATTTACCCTTTTGTTCGGGGTTGTTTTTTTTGTTTCAATATAGATGGTTGATTTTATACCATTTTGGCGTAATATTTTTTGGACTTTTCCCGTTTTTTCTTCATTCCCTTAAAGTTGGGTTTGTTGCAATTTTGAGGTAGATTAGTTCATGACGTTACTATGACAACAAGTTTCTCTTACCGAGTGTGAAGCTCTAGCTGTTGCCTGGGCAGCGGCGACACCGGCGACAGGGCAAGATTGCAGATATTTACCATGGGGGAAATAGTTAAAGGGTCATTCCATGCCAATTCAACAAATCGAGTACACCATCACCTCACAGATTTCTTTCTTTTTTTGGTGTATTGAAAGATATTCATGAGAAACTGAAATTCTGAAAATTTGAGCTCTGTACCTCTTTTCGTTTTCACGCTACAGCAATTTTAAATTTGAGGGGTGTCACCTCAAAAACATGTACCGGTGTGAAATTCAATATTCAGAGGGCCAT
>JAMKCH010012726.1:0-94856 GCA_023653785.1 Ophioderma brevispina
TCCTTTCCTCCCCCAACAAGGTCCTTCTATAAACCATATCCAAAAGAATTAGATAAAGCATCACTGCTTCCTATCAAGCTGCATCTACTCTTAGGTTCTTTATTGTTCACTATCATTTTCTTTTGGTTTCTTGTATGTGTCACGCCTTTACGCTCTAGGGTCTGCCTCAGTTTCCCTTGACTTCAAAATGACTCTCGAAAGTTTCTAGTTGATACTTGGGTGTCAAACTTATTTATGATTAAGCTTTTAGTGGGGATTTGGCTTTCCTAAATCACCTCCTTGTAGTTTTTGTCCTGTATTTTTGATGTTCGTGTGGTTCTATTAGTCATCAGATATTTGCAGATTATTTCCATGTCAACAAACAATGATACACAATATATAAATATATAGAAGAAAAATATAAAAAAAATAAATTGAGATGATGATATCATAAGAACGCAAGGGATGTGTGAATTATTAGGCCCTTATAAGGTGGTAACGTTATTGATTACAATATTAAATTAGGCTAGACAAAAAATATTATAATTACCTAATAAAGTACGGCACAAACAAAAAACTTAATTTTTTAAAGTTGTTTAATTTTACATAACAGAATTTAAACAAAACATCCCAAATCAAAACCCCACAACTTACCCAGGCTTAAGAACGAAGGGGCAGACTGGAACAGACATTACAAAACAAAACATTTGACAGGGTCTAGGCTAAGATGAATCTGGAATGTATTGATCAATGATTTGATTTTTCAAGCTTTTTGTGAACACAACAAGAGTAGTCGGTCTAACGGGAACGACTATTGCAAATCTTTTCCCAGGGGAGTGATTTTGAATGACAAGCGTTGGAATAGGCGTTCGCGTTAGAAGTTATGGGTTCCCGCATCCTTGCTAATGTTTGTAAACACGCAATGCACGTAGACAGCGCAGGATTGTGCGTGTGGTTCAATTTTACTCTGGGTGGCATTGTTGCCTTCATATTGTACATAGACTCTATACGTTGGACTAGTCTCATTTACCGAATGTGTGAAAAGAGCAAAGATGGGCTCACAAAATTGGCAAGTTTGCTGGCCAGTTGTGGTGGTTCCATGGTGACATGATAACTGCACTCTTAATGTTCCCCATAGGCCGAAGTCTAGCGGAGTTAAATCTGGGGACTTCGCAAGAATAACGCTTGCCTTTAAACATCCTACGGACAAGAGGTTTCACAAGTTGATTATTGAACATGGAAAAAGAGAACGCACGCTGCATCCGGTTCTTCATGGTTCTTAGAGGCAGCCAGTGGAGGAAGAGCAGCGCGGTTTAACGAGGAATGAGCCAAGATCTTGGAATTTTTTGATAATTGAAAATAAGCTGTCAATATCAGAATGGGACCTTTGTTCGCAAAACAAAAAGAAAGGAACCCTAAAAAAGGATGTACTGTTAGAAATGTGTATTGGTTTAAAAGATCAGTTAAAACAGTAACAATCCGTAGATAAAATGAAAAAATGGTTACTACAATTTTCAATAGGCCATACTGGTCAATATGTGTCCTTTTAGAAAGATTTTTTAGGTGTCGAAAAACCTAATGAAATGCACTTTTCAGAGTGTATTAATTTGTATGGTTTACTTTTTTCTCTTGTAAATAGAGGGCGCTTTGAGGGTTTTCTCTTTTTGAGACACACGGTATTATTTCAACTATAATTAACTAGTTCCTTGCCAAAATTTTTCACCTAGTGGCTTTTAGGTTGCAAAAACTATATTGTTAAAATCAGTCCTTTGCAGGATACTTTAAAACTTTTAATACGTTGATCACTCCGTAACCAAAATACTTAAAATTGGCTTAATGGATATTTTCAATTATCTAAGTCCATACTTTATGAATCCCTTAGTTGTTAATGGGATATTCATGGTATCTTATGTATGTGCTGCTGCGATGTACTATACAAATGTGATGCTGATACTGATGAAGATAGTGGGGAACTACAAAGGCTATGATTTTTTTTGGGTGATAGAGTTCATTAACGGCAGTGTTCAGTGGTCAACGACATTTTTCTAGCAGGTAATTTAACAGAATCCTAGGCCCACACCTGATTATATCCAAGGTCATTTTCGCTTCAAATACATGGAAAACATCGATCAGGAAAGGTGTTACTAATCACTGCAGAATACTTGCTTAATGGGCCCACGTAGGCGTATAACGGGAAGAGAGTGTCCGCATTTAATAGCTGTTTTTTCAAAACGTCGTTTTGCTTCTTTAGTGAAGTAACAATTACGAAACACTAAGGTGTGTAGAGTAGGGAAGCAAAGCAGTAATAAACGTTCTGAAACGAAACGAAGAGTCGTGTTGAGTTGCAAAAATGTTGTTAATGACATTTAGTAAAAAGTTGAGTTTTCGTGATGTTGAAATAGAGGTTTAAACACGATTTAATTGAAGTTATGGTTGGCAGTCTCAACGAAAGAAAGAAACATTAAAAACAACAGAACAAAGGGAAATTTGAGGCACAAAACGGCCGTCATGCAAGATGACAATATGCAGAGTACGATGACCCTCACGTGACGATATATCATTACTTCAATCTGGGAAAGGCGAGCAATTATTTTTCCCTTTTCATGTACGGCCCTTAATAATGCTGTGATCGTAATTTATGATTTTAAAATATTCATTATCCAAATTTGCATATGTTAAGAAGTATTAAATGAAAACCTTAGATAATGAAATTGGATAGAAAGAAATGCAAAGAAAGATGTGGAAAATACCACTATATATCATGATTCTATTAATGTAACTGCTTAAAAGACAACCCGTTAACGGCAATTCCACATGGAATTAAATAGAATAGCCTTTCCAAGACTTCTTATAGTGTAACGCCTCAGGTATACTAAACGTGGAATTCAATGTGAAGCAATCACCTTTCAGAAAGATGATCACTAGAGTTCAGTCGACATTGCTGTAATTGTATAGCCCACCATAAGGTTGCTTGGACGTTTGCAGCAAGTTTATTTCGTATCACAGCTTTCACTTGTTTTCACCATGATTCTCTCTGCAGGGTGAGACAAAAAGACTATTTAACCAATAACCTGTCTGATACTTTCATCGGAATATTGAATTAATACCTTGATAGATAAAATTAGAAAAATTGAACTGCATTAACCAAATTTTAGACGCATTAAATGCGCTCTCGCCTTTAGTCCACATGTTGCAGAGGTGAAGTGTTATTGAAGTACATTTTCCTCTTATATCTTCCATGACCCATTTCCCGATGTTACGACATCAGGACTCTCATAAAAAGATCACAAATGAGGAGTATTACGTTCTAAAACAATAATCCTGCAGTTTGCCATTTACAGAAACCTAACGTAAAGGATTTTGGGAAAAAATGTACACTCACGTTCAAGAACATTGGATTATTAGTGTTTTCGCATTAAATCTGCGACTGAGAGGAAACTGCAATAACCTGGGTTGTCCAAAGGCGGATTCTAATATAATAATAAACTCCCGTAAAGAAAATCGTCAAATCTAAATGCCTTAGGTGTTCCGACAGGTAGAGACTGGAAGGTTTGTGTAAGTAAACAGGAGATCATAAATATTTAGATTTCAATCAAAAAAAACCTACAACTTTTAAAGACTCATATAGCGATTCCTGGCTTTAATTCAGGGCGTTCTTGAGTCTAAGGAAGTAGAAAGGAAAGTTAGAAAGACGTCATGATTATTGGTTGATAAAGCGGGTATTAAAAATACCCTGGTAACTTGTCGTTTTTTGTAATTGGTTAGTTATTTCAATATATAAGCAAAAGTTCTTTTTAATCAGATAAGAATGAGCTACTAACTTCAGACGGTTTTTGGAAAGACGACGCTTATTGATAGGACTAAATAAAAAAAACAACCGGGAAAATATCTGCAAGAAAAAGTTTCAGTCGATAAACCTAGCCCATCAATCTCTAAGTGGAAAACGGGCTAGTGGGTCATGAGTATCAGTACATCGAGGGAGTACTTGATTGGATGAAGGGGCTAGGTCATATCTACATAATTCCTTAAGGGGCTTGTGAATATACAGTCAATTTAATTGGTTAATGTCGGAAGCTTATCAAGAAGAAAATCTTAATGATATTTTGTATGTTTCATACGTATTATCTCAAATATTTATTATTATAAATAAATCAGGAATTAGTTTATTTCATGCACTCAATTCGTTGTATTGGTCCGCGAATGTGGCACGGTGACGGCAACTTTATTAGGTATTAAGAAAGTAGACTGACCATCAAGCGAGATAGTTTGGGTCCTAGGGTGAGGAGGTTTGGAGAGTGGATTACAGGGAGCGTCTTTACTCGCAATACTCAGTAACGAAAGCTTGTTCCTGTTTGGTACTGATTGTTTTCACCACTATGAGTAGTAAACCGTGACCATGGCAACGTAACAGAGAGGTACTGCACTAATTAAGTAGTTCATTCGTTGGTTGATAAGTGTTTATTTTTGCTATTCATCTTAGATGCATGGCATTAATTCGGAGTGGATAAAAAATAGTAAGTTACAAAACACTGTGCAACAAAGCAAAATGATAGAGGATACTAAATCATGTACAGAGTTGGGTGGTTGTCTTAGACATTACAAAGTATTCTGACTCCCTTATTGAAAGAGTTAAGTTAAGACGTGGTGTATATGCCACTAGACATTCATTAGCTTCCCTAAACAGCCAGAACAGAACTTGTGATTTGTAAGAAAAAACTCAAGCATCAAAGGCAGAAGTTCTCACTTGTTTGACACTTGAATGAATGATCTGACACTAATGACGATCATGTTGGTTTGCTCTTATGTGAGAGGTGCTCTTATGTTACAATACCCAGATACACAAGGTTCTGTTACATCGCCCTTTGACTTTTGTGAAGAGATGTAAAATGTTGCTTCTTATCAGTTGGCAGGACGTGGGCACAGGACTAATCCTTGGGAATTGCAAAAGTAGTAAACAAAATAACAAAAATAGATTGGTCCGAAAGAAATATACGGTACAATTCTTGGTCCGGCCTTTAAACGGCGAAAAAAAAAAAAAAACCTTATGTGAAAAATTATTGTAACACGAAACGTATTTAAAAAAAGAGGGAATGAATGGTCAAGGTATATTATAGACTATTGTCCTCTAAGATTTGAATGTGAAAACTGTATGAACGTATACTTATGAAGTGTGCAGCTTTGGTATGTATACAAGGCAAAAAGGCAAGCCCCACGAAACAATTCTTCTTATTTACAAATACAAATGAGAGCGCCGCTCAGTACTCTTAATACTGAATGGTGACGTATATATGTAATACAGCTTGGGGAGATTTCGGAATTCTGGCAAGTGTGTTCATGACGTTCTCGAGACTTCTTAGACCTCAGGTGCTCAAAATTAGGTGTAGCCACAATTTGCGCACCACTTTATCTGCTCGCAGTTGAATTCAGCAGCCCTTGACGATAAGTACAAGTATCACGTGCACTTTTCGTCAAGGCTGCCTGACATCACCTGGGAGAAGATAAAGTGGGTGCCCAAATTGTGGCTACCCCCAAAAATATATGCGCAATGATAATGGGAAAATCGGTATGGGTCTCGGCTATCGGAAGCGTAAAACAGAATTAAATAAGATTCGTGGTGAGTGTTGGTGCTGTTTTTTGTGTTCGTAAAGTTGCGTCATAAGTCAATCCCGGAATTGAGGGGTGAAAAAGTACTCCTAAATAATAGTAGATTTACTGCATTTCGGTTGTGTGTTGTATATTGCAAACGCGGTGTCATTGGCATTTGAACTTAGGTCTCAGGAATGTATACACATGCGCGAATTGGCCGTCGGTGACTAGCGTCGGGACTGTCACTAGAATCTGGTTTATACAGCTTCAATAGAGAGTTGTTGGTGAGCCCACCAATATATAATAAACATGACCCCGTGTACACGAAATAAGGTCTATCACCAGAGCAGGTTCTTCTTATTTCCTCCGCAACACATATTAATCGCCAAATCCCCAACAAACCCCTAAAAACTCCAAATCTCTCAAAAAGGTCTCTAGCTCAATACATACGATTATTTGTCATACATTGAAAGTGCAGACTTCATTAAGTACAGACCAATGCTAGAAATGCAAAGCATAGCATAGCATTCCAGAGTCTTAATTCCATGATTAGCCATCCTGTATAAAATGATACGTTTACTATGCTATGCAGGAGGAAGAAAAGAAAATAAAAACAATACTGGTCCTCCCCTTAAATAGAAATAGACCGATGGCGCCTAGTTGTTTTAAAAAAACAAAAATAATGTGAAATTCTATGATATGCGCCAGCAGGAACTAAACGGATGCCACAAAAAATCATGAAAATACCTTAAACAAGTTTTCCTATATTATAAAATATAAAACAAATGTGATCGGCTTGGCTGGAATTCAATGGAGGCCTTTTGATTTCGATATGGCGGCCCTCTTAGAATTCAGTAGATACGCGGAAAACCCAAGGTTTAGATAAACATTTTGTACAATCCATATGGAATACTACAGTGTCATAAACAGCTTGATAGCTTAACCACATTCTACCTATCTAACCGTAAAGGTCCCAGAAATGCAAATAGAAATGATGTGGGTTGGTCAAGGTCTACAACGGGCAACAAAAACGGATTCCAATATTTGGGGTTGGTGATGACATTCATTAGTGAAAACTATTGATTTTTCAGAGAGTAATAGAAATTCCAGGTGGAATGGTGTGAATCTATTCATGACACTGGCGAAATCAATTAGTTTCACTTAATGCTGTCACTGGTAGTGTCTCTGTTTCTGGCCCTTTTGTTGGAATGGAAGGCCCATAAACGATTTGGAGTAGGTTATCATCTCATTTCCTGGGACCTTTAAGTAAGCGTTTAATGGAGTTGTTTGAGCTGGAAGCCCACCTGACTTTAACCGGATTCCCTCCGCACAATGGAACGGCACTTTAAATGGTTATAGTTCGAGACCACTTAACGTCTTTGACTACCACAACAAGGAGTTATCGCAAGAATCTCATCACATTCATTGTGAAAAAGGAGGCCAATGGACAGACTTGCATCCCTAGTGTTGAGTTGGTCCATGACTTGTACCTCGCGCCGCGCCCGTCTGTTTCTACCAATTGTGGTAGTACCGAGGTGTTTGTTAAAATATTCTGCATTATTTATTTGGTACCGCTGAAGCTATACGCAAAGTTCTCAGCAGAAGAATTCTACTGGTTGTGTGTACTTCCAAATGTGTTGAAGGTCTACATCGGGGGGGGGGGGGGGGGGGGGAGGGGATTTAGTGGAAAGGGGGGGTAGTACGGCGATGGTGGCCGGAAGGGTTGCATTTCAGCGATTTTTCTTGCCAAGTTCGGTATATGAAAGGGTTACATTTCTGTTGCAAGTGTATCGGTGGTTAAAGACACTATCATTGATTTGCTGAAATCAGAAAATCGACAAACTCATCAAAAATCAGATTTTAGCATGTACGAACAATAACAGGTATACTAAATACCCTTCAAATGATAAGAACAGAAGCAAACCATAATAAGGACAGAATCGGAGAATTTAATCATACTGCCGAAACGGACACTTACTACAACACCGTAATTGATTGGAAGATCGTATCTTGGAACACTGCCCCCCGTTTTCTCCTTTTCTTTCAATTCTCAGCTGGAGGAAAAGGTAATTATGAGAATTCTACAGCTTATCCTTCACTTTGAAGCTATTCCATGCAAATTTCAATATTTTTCAAATCACTGATAGTTGTCTGTATGGGATGAAGAAACGGCATGCAAACCTTGAGGTGAAAAATAGTGCTGCCAGAATGGCTCAAAATAGATCGTAACAGTTAGTTTAGTTTTCCCAAGCAAGGTATAAGGAGGGCAAACAAATCTGCATTTTTGTATATTTTCGGGGTATGGTTAGTGGTTCAAACACCCGGCCGCACATCCCTACCAAAAACCAAGTGAGGATCCCCCTGGGTCTACAAAGTCTATGGGGTGGCCCTTTTAGTCTTGAAAAGGCAATTTGTTTATGTGCCAAAATGATCGTGCTACTAACTGGAAAAGAAGAAAGGATACTAACTAAAATAGGCTAGATAATAAAAGTAATAAAATTAAGTCTAAGCCACCCACTAATTGCAATAGAAAGACACTGTTGTTGTTGATGATTGAATTGTTTTGTTAGAAACATATTCGGAATAACATATCAAACAGGTTGCCCTTGGTTGGTAGAAGGGTGAAAAACCTGGCAAAAAGAGGAAGCAAAACGAGACCCAACATTGACAGGTGTGCAATACTTTCAAGTGAATATTCATATTGGGCTGGAAGGTTCGTCAGGAACGATTCCCTTTGAAATGCTGTTATTAGATATTAAACCTCGTCCCATGATTCCCTTACGCACATAAGGAGTACTAGGCGTTTTTTTATTTGTAAGTTCACCCTTTGCAGATAGAAAGGAGGGGCCAATCCTGTAAAAGGGAGCTAGTCCATTTTGAAATAGTCATTTTTGGTTCAAGAAGAAAACATTGAGATGTAATGTTCTGGAAAATACGAGGAAGTGCAGTTCATTAATTCAACAATCAATTACATATTAAACACATCGCGTAAAACACTGCTTCAAGTACATGCTTGAGTCTTAATCTTAACGTTGTTCGGTAATGTAATTGCCGGCACTTAATCTCGCAATAAACGGGATCATGAAAATAGCATACTTCTTTATCCGAGGCTACCTAGGCGTCTGAGTTCCTAATCCAACACTTCGACTAGCGTAAACACTAAAATCACCCCGCCAGTTTTGTTTAAAATATACTTCTACCCACGATCCTCGTCCTACTAGTATTTGATCAATAAATTTTGAACACGTTTGCTTAGAGATTTGCCTTTTACACTTTCAAACACAAGCGAAGTTTGGATTAGGAACAAGCTTTTCACCCTCGATGGAATAATCTTTAAACATCCACCTTGGGGTCGTCGTCGTATCCCTGTAGAATCATACTAGATCTAATTTTCGTAAAATCAACTCATATAGGCGCGACTCCTTGATGAAGAGTATTACTCGTTCATTAACTAATTGTAACAATCTGGTAAATCCATAATCACCAAGAAATTATATTAATAACTTATTTAAAATGTTTTGTTATGTTATTGTAGTTTTACTACAAATTTGATATTCTGTATTTTTTTAAAATTATTTCTTTCTTTGTACCCATTGGTTAATCCCGTCAGTATCAGGTTCGAACGAATACATTCTTGTCGATTCTTTGCCCTAGTTTTTCGGTTATTTTGTACATAGAATACTAGGCGACCTGCTTTAAGCAAAATGCAAAGTCTCTCTATTCTCATTCATGATCCATATTAAATTCCCCATAGGGTTTGCTGTAATTGAAACATTTCGCCAAATCATGTTCAATTTCTGAAATCCACCGACACATTTTTGAAACATAACGTATATTATATTCTAAAAAGAAGTATTTCAATCAAAAGCATCTCGTTTTTATTCTTTTGGTCAGTATTTACCCACCAACTATTTGTATTCTATTGACATAGAATACAGAATTGTAAATTCCATTTTCGGTTTTTTGGAAAGGCATGAAGACGTTTTTCGCACCATCATATCCCACATGTTCATCCATTGGACAGTTAATGTTAAGGCTCTTTTCCAATCTTATCTTGTCTCAGTTCGGCAAGTAGAATACTGATGCTACTGGTCTCATTATTGTGGAATTTATATTGCAAAAGAGGCCCGAATTGAATATACCTCGATGGTGTGTATTTTTTGAAGGCAGCAATACCTAGAGAATTTCTCTAATGATATTTTTCTTGCATGATATTTTACAAGTTCATGTTCACATGACACGAAAGACCGATGGATATTCATGAAGGAATTAGCAAAATTAAGGGAAAAATCCGCCTCTGAACAGGAAAAGTTGCCTCCTTTGGTCAAGGAAAAAAATGGGGTAAAAACATGCACAACGGATATCTAATGGGCGCGCCTGTCTTAGCATTGAAACATTCTTATGTTTTACCTTTGGGTCAAGAACTAGGTTAACAGAAAGTAATTACGGCTCTGTCGCTTACAAGAAGGCATTTGATAACAGAGTGGCAACAACACATGTAATTCATGTTCCGTTAGTTTTTAAACATTGGAAATTAACCCGAAGGTGACAAAAAGTAGATGTTTACATTGCTTACATTTACCATCATTGGTTGTTGTAGGTGTGTTTCAGATATACCGTTTAATGTATGCGATCTCAGTGTTCAAGGTGTTTGTTGCACGAAGATTGGTTTTGGGCCATGACAGAACACGAAGGTGTAATGTTCACGAGTAAGGTATCCATGCTTGACTGTGCTTCAAAACTAGTACGTTAAAAAGGGTGTCCAGACAAATATTAAATATGTTGAAATTCACTTGCCCTATTTGAAAACAATTTGAATGTCTACAATGTACATATTTCAGATTTTGCTAATAAAAACAACATTAATTTTATTGCAGGTATTTTCCGATTCCCCATTACTGTTGTACAGGGGCGGCGCCAAGGTAAAATCTTAGGGCGAAATTTATGTGATTAACTTATATAGGTAATAAACTCTAGTTTTAACGCAAGTTGTTGCTTAAATCCCTGTATTGACGACATCAACAACAACAAAAACTACAAAAACAACAAGAACAACAACAACAACAATAATAACAATCTTGTACAGTGGTAAAAAATTAAGTTGCTCAGACCTTGACAAAAAGTGAGGCAAAGTGTTCATCTAGAAAGGCAATACTTTGCTACTTAGTTATCATGTTATGTGACCAAATAGACTAGATGTCTATGTATTGCACATTGAGTGGCTAGTGGCGGTTGCATTCTCCACCTCGGAAACAAAACATGTGGTATAGTAAAAATATTCTTTATTTTAATCTTTTATGAATATGAATAATTAGAGACATTTATTACCGAGGTAGGAGCAACTTTTTTTTACCCCTGTTAACCAGAAAACTTGACGTTTTTTACTATGTTCAGCATTTTGACTCCATAACTCAAAATATAGGTCGTCCATATACAAGCAATACGTATTAGCATTCCTTATAACCAGACCAACAATTTCATATACTTCGGCGAATGCAGCCTTCCCAGTATATTCATTTTCGAGCAGTTTTCGTCATAACGTCAAAAGATTAACATTCCAGGGGGGTGCCTTAAATGTCACTGGGGTACTAAGAAAAATATGATTTTTGTCTCTGATACCAATATCTCTACTTGAAGTAAGTCAGTGTGTGGGTGGTGTGGGGGGGGGGATTGTCGATCGGTCCACCCACCGACAAATGTTAAAGAATGCCTACCCTACATAGAGATGTGCCGCTGACAATGAAACAATCATCAAATAAAATTTCTATATTCTGACAAGCATGGATATGAAACGACAAAGTCACAAAACGTTGGCTTAAGACTGCAAAGTAATGATCTTTCGCCATTTGTTTGTAAATTTATGGCGTCATTATGTCCTAAAATGGTATAATGATTTACATCCATTATTAAACATTGCACGTGCACGTTAACTAAATGCAAAAACAAATAAAACAAGAACCATCCTATACGGTATTATGTGAACCGAAGAAGGTGGTAACGTGTTTACCATTTACCCTGAAGGACCCTAACCATTCACAGTGTATCTGTGTGTAAGCGTGCGTTGTCACAACAGATTGTCAAACAGTGGGAAAAATGAAGGAAAACGAATTATTCTGCCAACGAACATGTAAGCCTTCTCTCAGTAATTACGCGTTTTAATGGAATAGAACAACATTGTATTCAATCATTTTGTTGATATTTGGGGAAACAAAGCAGAAGTGCCCCGGCTAGTTTATTAGTGCAATGCATATAACACGGCCTTAGTAGTGCATCTTTCTAATCGAGTCTAAAGTGAATTAATTGATTCATTCACAAGCAATACTGAAACTGGTATGTTAAACAGTTCTAATATCATTGAACGCTTTTAAAAAAGGCCAAAAAACCTGAAAAACTTAATCCCCTTGAAAGGACGACATTTGGAACAATATTTGGTTGTATAAAATCAGCAGAAATACTATCTTTGAAGCCCACTCACATGATGAATATGCTGATAAGAGTAGTGTTTCTAAAATGTTTTTGGCGCCAAGGGTCTCTTGCAGTCATCTCAAATTGTTACAACATTGCATGTGAAGCCGGAATGAGTCATATGAAAACAAGCCCGCACTCGAGGATAGTTCCACTCGAGGATGTTATCTTGCCTTCATTTACATATCGCCTACGGGGAGTGACGACACAAAGATGGAAAATGCATTTATAAAAGGTTGTGTATTAGTCCACATTGGTACACTAGACCTGGACACAAGTAATACATTACGTATTAGCGGCCTAATAAATACTTTAGCTCTAAACATAGGAGTATGGCCACCTGGGACTGTGGTATTGGGAAAATTCATAAATGACAGCCAAGAGGAGATTTGTCCAAGGTAGAAAGCGGCGTCTAGGCAGGAAGTATTGCCAGTTCGACGCGCTGATTGTCCAAGATGACCAACATGGTAGTAGAGAAATGTTAAATATGATGGGCCAAATATAAAAATCGTTATGTTATAAAAGTAGTACTCTGAAAGGCAAAGTTGTAGGGGGAACATACGTGAATTTACAGGAGAACCATAACATAAGAGATAGCTGCAAATAGCATAATATTTATGTGGCAGAGGGACACGACTCTTGATGGGGCATGACAAGTGCTGCACTCTATGAGTTGTGTTGAATAGATTGCGGTGGTTGCTGTAAATTCAGAAGTGCTAGGCGAAAAAAAAAACATAAAAGGGCAAGAAACCACCACTAACAGCGCATTACGCGTGTTGTGGTGCAGTGTCTATTGGTACGCATATACAAACTCAGATCCCCGTGAAGTCTGAAATAAGCGCCTTCCCGTATGATACTAAAACATCCTTGGTGCTGTAGAATATCTTCTCTGTACCTCGCCTATCAAGAAAAAATATAATGACGGACTTCTTGTTCAACAGTGCTACCAGTCTGACCTCTTAACATCGAACACTGCGCAATTATGAAAATGAAGTTTTCAAAAATTAAGTATAGATAATCATGTTTTTTTATAGAAAACAATCACGGTGGATCGGGTTGCCAAATCTGATACACTTATGTTTATGGGTGAGAAATTTAGTCGTACCCATTATTGAGCAATTGGCTTGCTATACGACAGGAAGCTGGAAGCTGAAAGAAGCAGTTGAAATTTTGAAAATGTATTGTTTAAAAAATAGGAAACATAAGCTACTACTACAGTTCTTTACAGATATGAATGTTACAAGATTATATTCACTTTCCATGGTAAAGCTCAGGTTTAAATCCGAAATTAATCGTCAGAGTTGTAACTGAATACGTATGAATTAAATTATCTAACTTAAAAATCTCCCTGAATGATAAAATGGCAGGGTGGTGTTATATCTTAATCACACTTTTGCGGATTATCCAAACAGCTGCATTGCTATTGTAATACAACTGAAAGATAGTAGTTACATGGTGGTAAAGTAATGGATATTTTTTGTTTTTAGTTTTTTTCATATACAATTTGACACCACTGTTTTTCCAAATAAAACAGAATTTCACTGGCGACTCTGAACCTCTGAGTGGCATTTTTAAAATGTGTTCGTGGGGGTTTTATAAGGGGGGCAAAATTGTACAGTAAAAGTATAAAAGTGTTTTAAATTGTTTTAACAAATGCTCTACCAGTCTGCTCGGCTGTCATAAGGTTTCTAAAAATGGTATCGTTTGCCCTATTTACGACCCTATGTTTCGTACATAGCGTCAAGACGTTCATGGTCATTATTTATAGCATGTCCGATTTGTGAAACTGTTGTAAATCGTTTCATGGGTCATCCTAAATAGAGAATATAAGATTCTGGGTTCACTTTCAAGTGTGAGACTTTTAGAGATGACGTGTGGTCTCCATAGACCCTGGGCTCGCATTATTTGCCCTGTAATTCTTATCAAAACGTCATTGCCAACGCGACCTTGATTTTTCGGTTCTTACAGTACGGACGACAAATTTGGCCCCCTTTTCGACCCAAGTATGCCCTGACTCTAGGGTTTTTTCGCCCCGAAGCGTAGTGTGAGCCACCGCTTCGAATACCTCAGGGTTCCGTTTCGATCATGTGGTTACCTAATACAAGTAGGATACTCCGCTCAGGTAGGGCACTATACTATCTTCTGCAATTGACTCTGAAAGGATGACATGATGGGTACTTTAAACACATTTGCCCCCCTTTTATATTTTTCCCTGTTTAAACCAGTTGAAACCTGGCTCCCCCTTAGAATCATCCAAGCACACATTTGACAGCATAAATGCCACATATTTTGGATCATCATACAATTTTGAGTAGAAAAAACAACCTAGCACATCAGGTGTACTTTGTATGTCAAATGCAGCCAACAAGATCAGACCGAGTGTCGTTGTTTGAAAAAGAGTGACGCGAGACAACAATTTTCACCAGCATGATCGATACTAGCTACAACGGTACGACCCCTACACATGAACTTGGTACAACTCAACCACACCGAGAACAAAATAATGATAAGGGAAGAGTCGTAATGTGATTTCACCTCAGGGCAATTATGGGAGAGGTTATTCCCTGTCGGTGCCTATTCCTTGAAAGATTGACGAAGAATGATGACGGCAGCAGCTACGAATATTACCTAAACACCAACCCAATAGAACCGACAATAAACCATAACACTGAAAGGCGTCACGAGTTACTTTCACCAGCAATTCCTTATTCCTTTCGGGGTTGTCGTGAGCCATTGTGGACCTTTTTATAATAATCTTTTCTAGTCTTATAGACTGTAAATTTGTTTTTAGTTGATCATATATTATTAAAAAAAGCAAACTTTGCATGGGGAGGCGCCATCGGATTGGGAATTTTATTGCGTTCCCTCTTTTCCAGCGTAGCACCGGTAGTCCTCGCTCAATCATAACCTTGCTTTCACAGCGCGCCACAGTTGCGGCAAGTTATTTAAACACTGCTCGATTTGCCAACGACCGGTGTTTTATGCAATGGTGACTCCACGGTGATCGCACACATCGCGCGCACGTCGCTTCGTGATGACGCATCGTCATGCATGTCACAGCGCGCGCATTATGATTCGCGTGATCGTCGGTACGCCTTGCTACGCACCCCCGTCATGTACGCCACTGGAAGAGTTTAGAGAGGAGCCGACGGAGAAAGGTGCGGGAGGGCTCGGGCGAGCCCGGGAGCGCGCGAAAGCTGGGGTCGCCGGCGCCCGACGCATGCGCCAGCACCCCGTGGCCTCCTTTGTAGCGGGGCCCTGTTGCCTGGGAAAGCGCCCGGCCGCGCGGCGCGCGCGCTGCGCGCGCTGCGCGCGCGCGGCGCCCGCCGCGGCGCGGGTGCCCGGCGGCGCGGGCAGCACGAAACTGTGGGCCCCGCAGACACGCAGCCGGTCGCGCTGGAACGACCCCCCCCCTGCAACGAGGCCGCCCAGCCGACAAAACTGTTCGCGCCGCTGCGGTCACTGCCCCCTTGCGGGCCACCATCGGCCCAGCGGGCTCCCTCCCCCCCCAACTACCCAGCGCGGCGCGATGCGTCCCCTCCCCGACCCCGCGCCAAAGCGGCGCACCCCCCCCCACACGCCGCACCGCATCCTGGCCCGGAGCGCGTCCCCTTCGCGAGCCAGACGCGGGGCGACACGTCCGCTGCCCCCGCGCCACACCCCACCGACCCGCCACCCACACCCCACCCTTCCACCAAATTTTAAAAAAAAAAAAAAAAAAAAAAAAAAAAAAAAAAACCCCAACCAAAACCACAACAGAGAAGAGGAAAATAAACAAGAAAGGAACCAAAGAAAGACACCACAATTACAAAACAGAGGGACAAAACAAAAAAAATCACAAAAATGTTAATAAGTACCCAAAGGGCTATAGGACACCGTATGAAAGGACTTTGTTAAGAGGAACCAGAAACAACACGTCTGCACCCCAACAACACACGGCATACATACGAAAGACTTGACACAGAGACCCAGAGAGGAACGCAGAGATGGTCGTGAGGAGACCGAAAAATGACCACGAGAGGCAAAAAACGTACTGTGTAGCTACGAGGACCGGATGTTGAGCGAACACTAAAGTGAAAAAGAAGCAAAACAACTGGACAGGAAGAAGCAGAGGAGGGTCAAAAACTGCAGGGTGCAACGGTAAACTTTATATGGGTATGAGGAGCGTGGGAGAAAAAAAATTGTGGCTACTAAAAGGACCAGTATAGGGTTAGCTTAGCACACGGGTGTACTTTTGAGATAAAAAGGTTAAACACTAAACATATATATGGGATGAATAATAACGTTTTATTATTAGAAACTGAGACTACGACCACCGGGTTTCAATATGATCCAATAACCCAAGCTAATTATTTTCTAGACTTTGGTTCTGTCTGGTATAGACGGAAAGCTACGGGTTATGACACGAGGCGTTGTTTTAACCTCTACGAAGATGATAAAATGTATACAGCACGTTTTTACGGGATTAAATATTGACGTTTCCTTAGGAAATGGTACCTACCTGAGTCAGGCGGGAACTAAAGGAACTTAGAATGTTGCGGAACGGGTGCGTTAATTTATTATGGGAGTTTGAGGGGGGGGTTGGGTGGTGTCGTCGTCAGTATCAGTGATCTGCTTCAGTTTCAGTGCTCGCGTCTATTTCAGTGATCGCTCCCTCTTCAATCAGCTAGCTGGGCGCCAGCGCGAAGCGTGGGCCAAACCCTAAACAAGCACCGTAGAACCACCAAACCACACGCTACAAGAAAATAACCCCACCCCAACCAACAAATCCACCGGGACACCACACAAAGTACTTCACACACATTCCCAATAAGAATCACGCGAACTTTTGTTATCTTGCACACAAGACATCGACTTCTTATAGTCAGGTAAATTGCTTGTTCCCTTCTCCCTTGCTTAATTCGATAGTTTGCATTTTTTTGACAAGTCCCATGTCCCTATAACTGTATCTATAACTACACTGTTGCTCCTAAATGTAAATAAAATATTCATACCAATTTTGTGGATGATTCTTACGTGTGAGTTAATTATATATTTAGGGTGTATATCGCCACACTACTCCATTGATCAGTCTCTTCCAAACATGTCACCATGAAAACACACTTAGTCCAAATTAAACCATTTGCGAACTGTGTCTAGCCTAAAGGAAGAAAAAAGACAACGACAGCGTAGTTGAACAGCAGGATTAAGGACGTATACAATTTTGTCACACTCAGAGCGTTTACTATAACACTGTTCTGAGGTGGTTCAATCGACACGGAAATGTTTATAGTATCTCTAAAAGGTCAATCGTACTAATATGTCGAGTATGGCCACCCTGGCAATGAATCAGTGCGTAACGACCGTCGCGGCCTATGTCCACAAGTGTTATGATGTCAGATGGGCAGAGAGTCGCACTCCTCGTTACGCATGAAGGCTCAATCATGTGGAGTTTGAGGAAGATTTCCTTGCCATGTTGGCTCGGCCTAGGCAGTCAGGCATGTTAGATGGGTTCATATCAGGAGAAGAAGCAGGCCATGGTACGGTATATGCTCCACCCCCTCTGCCTCAAGAAATTGTTCTCACTACAGCGGCACAACCTGTGCGGCGTGGCGGTCGATCTTGCAGCCGAAATGTGTGATAAACCTTCTTGCATGTGGCATGGTAGTGGTTTTTTCCAGAATGTCCCGGGTAACGACGGAGTACGTTTATCCTGGCCTCAAATGACCCACCTCTCCTCTCGATGATGTCTGAGATTTTACAGACCGTACACTGCAATATCCCGAGGAAATCCAACGATATTGCTTGTTTGTACCCTTCAGGTCGGAGGGCAAGCACTCTTCGGCTTATGGACGATGTGCCGTTGGACGAGGCATAGCTAGGGACTCTGTTAAGTATTGAAAAGGATTGGGCAGGGGAAAAAGGAACACAATCAACAGACCGTTCTAGCACTGATAGCTCCCAACAAAAGGCCATTGGTACTAATTCAATTATGCCTGGATTTTATGCAGGGATACTTCACCTGGGTAGTTTGGACTAATTATGTAATCATTCACCTACTTTAATGATTACTGAGGCGTTACAATAGAAATACGTTTAAGATTGGGTTCGTGAAAATATTCCAACTTTATGAGAAGCAGTGTACAAGTAGTCGTTGTAAAGTTTAACGCCATTGGAAAACATTGCGATTCGTCCAATTGAGCTTGAGATTTGACGCCAAGCGCGGAAGTGTTTCTGCTGCGGACGGGGCTTGGTTCTTTGCATCACCTTTATTGATTTTCGAACATCCATAAGGACTAAAAGCGAACAAACCAGACCGGATTTGGATGTTTGGGTGGCATAATCGGGACCAAAACTGTCATTTGAAATTCTGTCAAAGGATTGAGGGCCAAAAGGACGTTAAGTATGAAAGGGTAATATTGTTAATACATTAAAATATATTAATACTAAATACCTGCCCGGCACGATTTGAAAATTGAAATTCCTGACCTTGTTCCTCGGTCGAGAATCATCTACACATAGTGTACAAAACATTAAACATAAACAGAAACTATTGTGCAAGTGGTAGAACTATATAGCTTGTAACTTTCTAATTCTCACATCGTTTATTCGGTTGAATAATTCAAACATAGCTGTGGTGTTTTTGATAAGTTTGAATTTGCTATTTAAAATATCGAGCAAATTTGGTTGATAGGATGTACACAGTTATTGAATTTTAGCATAGTATATTACATATAAATGAGTCATCACCATCTGTTATTTGTAGTTTTCCGTTTATATTATAGTAGTGATACGAATATCAAACAACACCCCACAAAAAGCCTGTTGAGGGGGCACCGAGTATTGTACACCCGTTTCTAAGTGTCATGCATATGCCCTGTGAATCCGCTAGAACGTTCATTTCATAAGTATAAAAAATAGCAGATTGGTTTGAAAAGTTGGATGATTTTATGCAGAGACCCTATTTAAAAGGATTGAAAGAAGAAGAAGAAGAGAAAATCTCTACTTTTGAGTTTCTTATTCCCATCCCAAGTGTAGTCATGGCTTGTTTTTAGTTCATCGACTTCCACTGCATGATCTGACCCTAAAAGACACGGTCGGATTGCGTCAGTGAAACCAGATTACATACGAGCCCGGTTTGTTACCTACGAGTTTTATGAACCCCCCCCCAGAAAATTTTCAAATACCAAGCACTTCACTGGCCATTCGCTTGGAACCTCACACACTTCCGCACGGCTTTCAAATTAAAGCAGTTAAATTGCTGCTGTGTTCTTCATCCTGTTCTTTATCTTTCAACTGTTCAATCTGTTCGTGACCCATTGGTATTATGTAACTCTGTTCCTTTTCAATAACCTTCGTGATGTAGGTAATGTCCCCTCTGAGTCTATAAAAGAAGGCACACCTCGCCTCCAGGGGAATGCACTCGCTTTCATTAGGAATCTTACGGTTGAATTGATTTTGTCCAAATCAGTCGTTGTTGCTGGATGCTGCCGTTAAAAAATATCAGTCTAAACAACTGTGCCGAGTTCAATAAGAACTAGCGGATATTATGAATGTTGCTATTACTACCGTTGTAAACATATTGGGCATAAAAGGTACAAATTGGGCACTTAGTTTCTATGGGTTTTTTTAAAATGATTTTTTCTTTCGAGAAGCGAAAGAGCTAGATATAGTGATAGATAGAGCAAAATAGAGAGCGACGAGAGTTTTTTTTTGGAGAGGGAGAGAGAGGAGAGAGAGAAAAGAGAGAAAGACAACATAAAACAAAAATAAAACAAACAAACACGACTCCACAAACACAAAACGCACGAACAAACCATGCACCGCGTTCTTTCCTACGTTTCCGTACGTAGTATCTCTGAAATAAGAATAATTGATCATATAAAATCGTCATATCGCTTGTCTAAAGTTTTAAACAACAAAACAACAGTAAATGATAAATATAAAAAGTTAGTAATCTGTGAGATATATAAAACATTCTCAACATTTGGACAGACATTTTTTTCCGTATAGGACGCTAGCTTTCTTTTAAATAAGTAACCTTTTACGCCTGTTACTCTGAGCTAACTGGGCCAATAAAAGCATATATTGGGCCAATTCAACTCTTTCGTTGGAGCATATGCAATTACGCGAATCATGTACAGATATGATGGACTTTTTGTTTTTAAGAACACCGCCTCGCTATAGTTCTCTCTGTCAACACCGTGACGGAGAGTACGGAAACCTTATAGGTCACAATGGAAAAGCATTTAATTCGATAAATGACTTTAGCTTAAACGCCACTAGGGCCCCAATATTTAGAGCTATAGAAGCTGAGGTCCTATAATAACGGAAACGGATGAGCAGGCTTTACAAATATTTAGTAAAGAAAGTCTAAACAAATAGAATGGGGAGGGAAAATACTATGTACTAAGCTGAAGGGACGTAGCACAGTGGATTAAAGGACGAGACATCATCAAGAGGACGACGGATCATTTCATTAATTATTCAAAAGGATGTTAAAGAGTCGAGAGTAAAGTAGAGGCATAGTCTACTTAATAAGTAGTTTGGTTGTTGCATTATTACCACAAAAATAGCGATTCAAAAGCGTAAGTAAACAAAAATGACGTGCGCAAAATACGCCGTTAGGGAACGCGTGCGCGCGACACGGCACAATGTGAAAACGACAAAATAGGAACTCTACGTGGAAATGAAACAAGAAAATAAGTGGGGTTACATGTTGTATTGGTTGACTAATATTTTAACATCTACAGCACATTTTACTGATTTTGCTATTGAATTCCATAAGGACGTTCCAAAAGACATTTTAAAATGTTCTTTTGCGATTTAGTTCTAACCATTTAGTATGGCGATTCTTCTTGGAAAACGTGGATAAGAATATACGAAAAACGAACGTATTCCTCCGTCAGTTAAAAGTTCAACACCTACGGGCGGCATCAATACTCATGAAACTATGTTAGAAAAATTACCAACCAGATTAGAAGCATACGATATTAATAATGAATAATAATAATTATTTGAATTACTTGCAAAACATAATTTCAACATATTTTAACAAAAATACAAATATTAGCAAGTAATCCTGGAATCATGAATGGGCTTTGAAAAAATACCCAAGCATTAAGTGCCATTTTTATATTAAGGAACAACAGTGATGGCAAGAATAATGCAAAGAAACATGGAAAAATAGCTAGTAACGGTATTAAACAAAAACGCTAGAATTTAAATAAAATAAGTAGCAATAATTAAAATAAATATATAATTAGCATAGAGTAGAGTTAATCACATACAAAAAACTTACTCTTGTGGTGGTAAGAGACCCTATTTAAAAGGCTGAAATAAGAAGAAGAACCCTCTCTAATTTGATTTCCTTCAGTTCCCATCCCAGTGTAGTCATGGCTTGTTTTTAGTTCATCGACTTCCACGGCGATCCTACCCTAAAAGCCCTGTCCGGATGCGTCAGTGAACCAGATTTACCTCGACCCGGTTTGTTATCCTAACGATTTACTAAGAACATTTCAATCAGCCACTTCACTTACATGTCGCTTTGAACCTCACACAACTTCCGCACGGGCTCAAATTAAGCAGAGTAAATTGCTGCTGTTGTTCTTCATCCTTTGCTTGATCTTTCATCACCTGTTCAATCTGTTCGTGACCCATTGGTATTATGTAACTCTGCTTCCTTTCCAATAACCCCTCGTGTAATTGTCCCTCTGAGTTCTATAGAAGTGCACACCTCGCCTTCCATGTGAAAATTCAACGTTTCATACTTCTGATCTTAAGGTGACATTGATTTTGTTCCAAAACGTCTGTTGTTGCTGGATGCTGCCGTTAACTATCATTCTAAAATGTGCCTAGTTTCAATAAACTAGCGGAATGAATGTGCTATTCCTACCTGTTGTAACATATTGGGCATAAAAGGTACAAATTGGGCACTTAGTTCTATGGTTTTAAATGAATTTTTTATCTTTTTCCGAAGCGAAAGAGCTAGATATAGTGATAGATAGAGCAAAATAAGCGCGAGAGAGGGAGAGAGAAGAAAAAGAGAAATAAAACAAAAACAAATAAAACAAACAACAACGCTTCACAACACACAAACGAACGACAAACATGCCACGCACCGCTTTTCTTTCCTAACGTTCCGTACGTCAGTATCTCTGAAAAGATAAAATTGATCATAAATAAATCGTCATATCGCTTGTGCTAAAGTTTTAAAACCACACAACCACAGGTAAATGATAAATATAAAAAAAGCTTGAGGTATCGGGAGATACATAAAACATTCTCATGACATTGACCGACATTTTTTCCGTCATAGACGCTAGGCTTTCTTTTAAATACATTAACCTTTAAAGCCTGTTTATCTGAGCTAACTGGCCAAAAAAAGCAGATATTGGCCAATCAACTCTTTCGTTGGATCATATGCAAATTACGGAATCATTGTAGCAGATATGATGGACTTTGTGTTTTTTTAACAAAACACCCCGCCTCGCGCTAGTTCTCTCTGTCAACACCGTGACGGAATATTACCGGAAACCTTATAGGTCACAATTCGGATATATCAGATAAACTGACTTTAGCTTAACGCCACTAGGGCCTATATTAGAGCTTATAGAATCTTAGGTCCCTTAATAACGGAACCGGATGAGCAGGGCTTTACCAATATTTTAGTAAAGACTTTCTAAACAAATAGAATTGAGAAAATACTATACTCAGCTGCAGGGACGTAATACACGTGGATTAAAGACGAGCAGCATCCTCAAGAGGACGACGGATCATTTCATTAATTATTGCAAAGTGACGTTAAAGAGCGAGAGTACCGTCAGGCTCGTCTCTTACCTAATAGTTTGGGTTGTTGCATTACTTACCACAAAATAGCGATTGCAACGCGTCAGTAAACAATCCGTCGCTCACATACGCCGTTAGGGTGACGCTTTCGCTGCAGAAATACGTCACAATGTGAAAAGCGCAAAATAGGAACCTACCCCGTGATGAAAAGAAATAATTGGTTTTAGCATTTTGTTTTTGTTTGCTAAATATTTTAACATCACAATGCCCATTTTACTGATTTTGCTATTGAATCGCATAAGACTTCCATAGTAAAGCCATTTTTAAACTGTTCTTTTGAGATTATAGTCTCTAAACATCTAGTATGGCGATTCTTGGAGAAAAAGGGACAGAATATACGAAAAACGAACCTATTCCTCCGTTCAGTAAAAAGGTCAACACCTACGTCGGAGGCATACTCATGAAACTAGTAGCAAAATATTCCCAACCAGATTAGAAGCATACGATATTAATAATAATAATAATATTTATTTGAATTAATAATAATAATAATAATATTTATTTGAATTACTTGCAAAACATGGTGTGCTGCACACGCAAAATACAAATATTAGCAAGTAATCCTGGAAAAATGAATGGGCTGAAAAATACCCAAGCACTTAAGTGCACACTTTTTCTATTAAGAACAACATTGATGGCATGACATAATGCAAAAAATACATGAAAAATAGCAGTACCGGTATTTAAACAAAAACTGCTAGAATTTAAATAAAATAGCAATACATTAAATAATATATAATTAGTAGAGTTAATCACATACAAAAAATACTTCTTGTGGTGGTAAGCAGAACCTCAATTTGTGAAGTCAAAGTAAAATTCTTTACAACCAGTCCTGAAAGTTCCCACATTTTGAGCCAAATGCAATGTTGACGGAATCTCGTTCCACAGACGAGGAAGTGAGACAAACATAGAATTATAGAAAGAGTTACTTCTAGCAATTCTGTGTAAAAGCCTTGAATTATCCAAAGAACTACGATGAATGAAAGAGATGAAAGAACTGGGCCCTAAATCATTAAGAATTTTGTAACCAAAAACCAACCTCTGAATCCTAAAAACATACTCAAGTCTCACTAAGCCAAACTCCCGAAGCCGTTCTGCATAAGGAGGACTAGTATTCAACCAGAATACACTCAAGGTCGTTTATTGCTGCATGTGGAACATGAGATCCATTATCAAATCAAGTTTCACAAGCCCAGTTTATGAGCAAGGCTGTAAAATGAATAGAAAATCCTTACAAAGACTGTAACTGAGATCTTTTATCAAATTAAGTCACACAATGCTAGAGTGATAACAAGGCTGTAAATGAACTGGAAAATACTGTAAATATAGAAACGGAGATAATTGTCCTTTGCGTGGAAAGTGTTACAGCTGTGGTCTATCTATCAAGCAACACTGCAGTGACCAACAACTAAAGCGACTTCGAAGGCCGCTATCACGATGCGAGACACAACTTTTCAAACTAACGTGGAAACGAAAAAAGTTATTATTCATTCACCATTCATTCTTTAAGTGTTAAGATCTGTTGTTGATAATAGTATCTGGACACAAGGGCATTACTCACTAGGATACATATCCCCAAATGATATCTGAAAATGACACGATAAAATTAGAAACGAAATTAGAAATTGCTATAATATAACCACCAAGAAGTCACAGAATGTACATTAGAGTAATATCTTTTACACTCATTAACATTTCTTCTTAAAGGGGTATTTCGTGATCCACAGCTTCGTCCCCCCAATCTGCTCTGGGGAATTTGTATTTTTCTTTACCCCACATTGTGAAACAATATTAAAAAGTAGATTTAAGATTAAGATTCTTAAGATTAAAATTCTTATAATTATTTAATCAATTGTGTAAATCCCTTTAAAATGCACCAAATATGAGTGACCAGACATTGTTGATAATTTGATAAAACGTTGATTGTTTTTCTTAGGATAACAGGATTCAGTTGATTTTACACTTACCCCGTTATTAACATTTCTTCTTAAAAGGGGCATTTCGTGATCCACAGTCTCGTCGCCCCAACTTACCTAAAAAAGTTGAGATTTGTATATAGTATCATTAGAACTGCCGGCCTAAGAATAATATGCGTGACTAATCTTACGTGCAAATTCAATCTGCTCTGGGAACCTTGTAGTTGTAATTTTGTATTTTTAAACGGCAGAAATTACAACACAGTGGCCTATTGGGTACCATGATGCGAACATTTGGTCATTACATCAAAACGCACGATCAGAATCAACTGAAATTTTGGAAATAGCATTTTCTCGGTAATATCTAGTGAACCATAAACAAACGATGATGTGCTAGGATCACAAAATGCACTTTTATCAGAACCTTACAAATACATGTATGTTTCAAAGGGACATGCATTCATAGATTGGGTCATAAATGGGAACACCGCTCAAAATCAGGACTTTCTAAGATAGAATGCACAAAAGCGGTGTGCTTGATAGATAATTTTGGTGGAATTAACAACAAGAATGATGCACTGTATTAAATTGGTTGTGTAGAACAGAATACTTACATATTATAGACTGTGTACTTGTATATGGATGCAACTCCGTTTCTTCACCCCACATTGTGAAACAATATTAAAAAGTAGATTTAAGATTAAGATTCTTAAGAATAAAATTCTTATAATTCTTTAATCAATTGTGTAAATCCCTTTAAATACACCAAACATGAGTGACCAGACATTGTTGATAATTTGATAAAGCGTTGATTTTTTTTTAGGTTAACACGATTCAGTTTAATGATTCGGTGTTTTGCTGACATCAAAGATCAATGATCCCGTAGCGGTCACGGTCCATGAGAAATAGAGTTAATTATGTATTGCCGAAAAAAGAAGAAACGTATACCTTGAAACTTAAAACTTGAAAACGCAAAATACAGGCTAATCCTGGATAAACTTTACAGAATAAATCGATACCGCTAAACAGTGATCAACATTCAACCGCTCTGGAACGATCGCCACAACTTGCTAACTTGTCCCAGAGTAAATTTCATCTGCTGGACAACAATACTCTGTTATTCAGTCAACTTTGACATTGGTTATAATGATCAGAATGTTATTGGAAAGAAGACACTCTGATCTTTCTTCAGACATACTGCTTGATTATGAAATCTGTTGTTTCTATAAATTTTCATTGAACTTTGATTTCCTTTATTTCGATACACAATGTGTTAAATATCTACATTTTAATATATAGTTCGACTTTTCTGATCTATTTTCCCGCAATTTCCTTATCTGGAAGGCAGCTTTACTTGGGTTGATTTTGTTTGTTTAGTTTGTCTACCGATAGCAACCGCAAAGTTTAGTGCAGATTTCCCAAACGATAGTTTATAATGATGTGCATGTAGTTACACTCTGAAAATGCAATTTCCGCCAATGTGTTTGTTACATGCGGTAACATATTTGTTGTTGAAATTGTTTTTCAAATTAAATATACCAAATATTACTGTTTCATTTAAAACTTTATAGGTAACACAAGAACGGATCGAATGGGCTATTAGGGGATAATGTGTAAAGTGTTTTATAACATAAATTCCTGTACCCGTCATGTAACGCTAATTGGCCTCGTTTATCTCATCGGATATCCTTGCACGATAAACGGGTGTCAGTCTCCAAGTTCCACTGCATTATAAAAATAACTGCATGCACTTTTCATATCGATCAATAATGTTATCGAATACCTACATGAAGAGTGGGCTGCAGTGTTACCATATAACACGATCCTCTGTGTCCATGGCTCTGTTCTGCGTCTGTATCAACTTCGCTTTCTTTAAATTTAACGCCTAAATGTGTAGAAATGGTTCTGTTTGCCATAATTATTTAACAGGAGGAGATTTTTTGAGGATACGAATTTCTCCCAATCCGAGAACGTTTGTAAGGTTTATTGAAGAAACAAGTAAAAACTTGTACTACGTGCAGTGGCGTAACCAGCGGGGTGGGGGTGGGAAAAAAAAAAAAAAAAAAAAAAAAAAAAAAAAAAAAAAAAAAAAAAAAAAAAAAAAAAAAAAAAAAAAAAAAAAAAAAAAAAAAAAAAAAAAAAAAAAAAGGACCTGAATTCGCCCCCTCAGAAAATGTCTCGGCACCCCTTCTTCTCCCCATTTGCAAAGCTCTAGTTAAGCCACTGACTCCGTGAACCATGTGGTGTTCCTCTCCGATTGGGTTATCGCACGACCAACAGGTAAATATATGTCCTGGCCAAAGTTAAGCTCGCAAAGCATTGCATACGTCCGGATGATTGAAAAAAATAGCGCGTTTTGCCTACAATAAAGTGTACTCTAAAGTACGCAGTCAGACAATTTCTGACAATGACGAGATGATGAGGCGGTGCACCATCTTGAAAATACCACACACGTCTCATGAGTCATGACAATGTAATCTGAACCTTCTCCTTAACTGTGAAACAATATTTTGGTTCACAATGATATCAAATGAAATCTGGAAAGTGGTTCGTACCTTTAAGATGTCGTCCTGGTGTGAAAGCAACTATAGTCCGGCGGGAGCCATAGTCCGGGCCCGCGCTCCATAGACGATAACGGAATAAAACGTGAAACTAATGTTGCGTGAAGAGTCAACTGAATTGAGTTCCCTATTCCTTACCGTTGTAGCCGGACTATGAGTACGCCAGACTATAATTACTTCTACACCGGGAATGCCGTGGACAGAGTGTAAAAATGCTCTCTCTGTCTAACAGAGACAGAATGCTAAAGTAGAGCTTTAACTAAGCCGATGAGAAGTCACCCGAAAGGATGGTAAAACATTGTCAATCTTTAAAGCTGCCTTAGCTCTTGGTTTCATTCTACGTTATCCCTCTTTTTTCTGTTAGTAAGGGTACATGTCATTCTACCGTTGCCTCTCACTAATTTATATCAGCCTGATCCCATAAGTGAAATTCAATCTCCGTGTCGTGTTGGTTACTTTGGTATGTAAACCGTATTTCATGGAACTTTTTCCGATATCTATTTTACTTTAATTTCTGATCAATTTCGTGTGACATTTGGTAGCTAACAGTCTGATCCAGGCGGTTAAATGTGCCGTTACAATTCAAACTGAAGTCATTCGAGAACAGCATTAAACTGTGCGTATGCCTGAGGGCATGCAATATATATCACTTCATCAGAATCCAGTTGGCTGACTTTTGTTTAACAAGAAAAATGCGTCAAAGTATTACATGGACGAGATGGCCAATTATTTTGCTAATCAATGCTAGTGATTGGTATTATGTAACCCTGCTTCCTTTTCAATAACCTCGTGTAATTGTCCCTCTGAGTTTTATAGAAGTGCACACCTCGCCTCCAGTTGAATTCAATCGTTTCATTCTGAATCTAAGGTGAAATTGATTTTGTCCAAAACGTCTGTTGTTGCTGGATGCTGCCTTTAACTATCAGTCTAAAACTGTGCCGAGTTCAATAAGAACTAGTGGAACAAATGTGCTATTACTACTTGTTGTAACATAATGGGCATAGAAGGTAGAAATTAGGCACAATAGTTCTATGGGTTTTATAATTATTTTTTATCTTTTTTCGAAAGCGAAAGAGAGATAGATATATTGATTGATAGATAGAGAAAAATAGAGAGCGAGAGAGGGAGAGAGAGAAAGAGAAAGAAAACAAAAGCAAAAAATAAAATATAAACAAACACGCTCACAAGCACACAAACGAACAGCATACCCTTATTTGTTTCCTAACGTTTCCGTACTCCAGGATCTCTAAAAAGATCAAATTGATCATAAATCGTCATATCGCTTGTGCTAAAGTTTTAAACAACAAAACAACAGTTAAATGTTAAATATAAAAGCTTGAGGTAATCTGGAGATACATATAAACATTCTCATGACATTTGACCGATATTTTTGCGTCATAGACGCCATGCTTTCTTTAAAATACATTACCTTTTAAAAGTATATATTGGACAATTCAACTCTTTTCGTTGGATCATATTGCAAATTACGCGAATCATTGTACAGATATGATGGACTTGTGTTTTTTAAGAACACCGCCTCGCCATAGTTCTCTCTGTCAACACCGTGACAGAATATTAACGGAAACCTTATAGGTCACAATTTGGATATATCAGATAAACTGACTTTAGCTTAACGCCACTAGGGCCAATATATTAGAGCTATAGAAGCTGAGTTATTATTATAACGGAAACGGATGAGCAGGCTTTACAAATATTTTACTAAAGAATTCTAAACAAATAGAATTGACGGAAAATACTATACCAAGCTGAAGGGAAGTATACACAGTGGATTAAAGACGAGCGCATCCTCAAGAGGACGACGGATCATTTCATTAATTATTCAAAGGGATTTTAAAGAGTCGAGAGTAAAGTAAGGCTCGTCTACTTACATAAGTAGTTTGGTTGTTGCATTATTACAAAAAGCAAAAAGGAGAGACAATATTCTGATATTATAGGACTGACTATATTTTGAGTTAAGGTGCTCAATTCCACTTTGGAAGAGAGTGGATGCGTTCAGAAAGGCCATTAGAACTTATATGGTCGATTACAACGAAAAGTGTCCACGCGTGTCCAGACACATAACCCAATAATATTAATTGTTCAGCTTATTTTAAAAACTATTTATTTTGCATACCCAGCATCCAAAGTGGGACATAAAGACATAAAAACCCCCAACGTTGTGAGATTCTGAAAATCTCTTCCTCAAGGGAAACACCAACACAAAAATTAAAAGAGAGCTGAGATAAGAATCACATCTTCACCCCAGCACAGCTTGTATAGCAATTACTGGTCAGCTTATGTTATTGTAATCGCCTTATGCGCCTTGATGAGATGTTTCGCCCCATTATCGGCCGCGTCACATAGTGACATATTTGCAAAATATGCATTTCGGGAAAAACGGCTTTGAAGATTTTACGATCTTACTTTGTTCTATACTGTTAATTCAATATATATTTCAATTAAAACCTAATGGAAAATAGCCAAAATAAGTTAAATTTCAAATATCCGATAATTAATCAACTTTTAATTTATTCAGATATGCGAAAAAATTATGTTAAATGAAATATGTCACTATGTGAAAACTACAAAATAGCAATTTCAAAGCGTAAATAACAAATACGTCGCGCAAATACGCCGTTATGTGACGCGTTTGCGTGAATACGTCACTATGTGAAAACAACAAAATAGCAACTCTACCGTGGAATGAAAAAAATAATTGGTTTACATTGTGTATTTTTTGCTAGATATTTTAACATCACATGCGCATTTGACTGATTTTGCTATTGAATTCCATAAGTTGGGCCCTATATTTTAAAACTGTTTCTTTTGAGATTATAGTCACTAAACTTCTAGTATGGCGGTTCTCGGAGAAAAAGGAAAAAAATATACGAAAAACGAACGTATTCCTCCGTTCAGTAAAAAGGTCAACACCTACATTGGATGCATATTCATGAAACTAGTAGAAAAATATTCCCAACCAGATCAGAAGCTGCATACACTCTTCAACAAGAATGCACTCAAGGTCGGTTATTGCTGCATGTGGAACATGAAATCCATTATCAAATCAAGTTTCACAAGCCCAGTTGATGAGAAAGGCTGTAAAATGAACAGAAAATCCTTACAAAGACTGTTTCTGAGATCTTTTATTAAATTAAGTCACACAATGCTTGCGTGATAGCAAAGACTATAAATGAACTGGAAAATACTGTAAATATAGAAACGGAGATAATAATGTCCTTTGGGTGGAAAGTGTTACAGCTGTGGTCTATCAAGCAACAGTGATCACCAATGGAAGCGACTTCGAAGGCCGCTATCACGATGCGAGACAAAACGTTTTAAACTAACGTGGAAACGAAAAAAGTTATTATTCATTCACTGGGACATTCTTAAAAAATCAAACACTTGGTCCAGAGAAGGGACAAGGCAATCTTTGTCTCGAAGAGAAACTCTATCGTGTACAGTAAAACAATAACATCAAACTAAAACTGAACATATTTGAACTTGTAGGCAGAATAAAACAACAAAACGTTCTAATTAGACATTAAAAATCCCATAATGGTGTTTAACAAACACTATTGCTAAACAAATGTTGATGTAGATTATAATTCATCCAGTAGGGAATAATATAGAAGAAATTATGAATCAAGTACTGGACTAACCTTTCAGAGGTTAAGAACTGCAATATTTCGTCCGAACATTTCGGACAGTTGCCTGATGAAGTCCGAAGTGTTCGGACGAAATGTTGCAGTTCTTAACCTCTGAAAGGTTAGTCCAGTAATTGATTCATAATTTCTTCTATACTATTGCTAAACACTTGCTAATGTTTGCAAAATCAATTTTATTTTATTGTTAGGATCTACACAAGTACAAAAACAGGACAACAAACTTGATATAATAAAATAAATCCCCTTAAAATGCACCAAACATGAGTGACCAGACATTAATTGATGATAATTGATAAAGCGT
The DNA here is from genome assembly GCA_023653785.1 of Ophioderma brevispina. NCBI lineage: Eukaryota > Metazoa > Echinodermata > Ophiuroidea > Amphilepidida > Ophiodermatidae > Ophioderma > Ophioderma brevispina. Next base: position 31,301 of record JAMKCH010012726.1, read on the forward strand.
TGATTGTTTTTCTTAGGATAAGAAGATTCAATTAAATGATTAGGTGTTTTACTAACATCGATGATCAATGCTCCCGTAGTGGTCACGGTCCATGAGAAATAGAGTTAATTATGTATTGCCCAAAAAAGAAAAAAACGATACCTTAGAACTTAGTAAGAAAACGCAAACTACAGACTAATCCTGGATAAACTTTACGGAATAAATCGATACTGCTATTGTGATCAGCACTAAACCGTTCTGGAACGATCGCCACAACGTGGTGGTCAAAACCTCACATAATTATGCTAACTTGTCCCAGAGTAATTTCACCTGCTGGACAACAATATTTTGTTATCCAGTCAACTTTGACATTGGGTATATGATCAAAATGTTATTGGAAAGAGGACACTCTGCATCTGATCTTTCCTCAGATATAATGCTTGATTATGAAATGTAGTTTCCTTATAAATTTTCATGGAACTTTCATTTCCTTTATCTCGAAACACCATGTATTTAATATTACATTTGATTCTATAGTTCGACTTTTCTGATCTACTTTTCCGCAATTTCCTTGATCTTGTTTGTTTAGTTTGTCTACCGATAGCGACCGCAAAGTTTATTACAGATTTTCCAAACGATAGTTAATGTTCTACATGTAGTTACACTCTGAAAATGCAATTTCCGCCAATGTGTGTGTTACATGCGGTAACACATTTGTTGTTGGTATTGTGTTGCAAAATGAAATTAAACATACCAAAACTACTGTTTCATTTAAAGCTTTATACGTAACACAGGAACGGATCAAATGGGCCATTAGGGGATAATGTGTAAAGTGTTTTATAACATACGTTCCAGTACCTGTCTATGTAACGCTAATTGGCCTCATTTATGTCATCGGATATCCTTACACGATAAATGGGTGTCAGTCTCCTTACTCCATTATCCACCGCATTATAAAAATAACTGCATGCACTTCTCATGTCGATCAATAATGTTATCTAATACCTGCATGAAGAGCGGGCTGCAGTGTTACCATATAACACGATCCTCTGTGTCCATGGCTCTGTTCTGCGTCTGTATCAACTTTTTTAACCTAAAGGTGTAGAAATGAGTCTGTTTGTTATAATTATTTACCTTAACTCAATAAGTAACATATCAAATATTGTAGGTTTTTTCACAGGTAATACTCACAGAACAAGAACTCACACATTTGTTTTCATTCTTTGTACCGCATTGTAACATTCGTTCACCAGAAGTGATAAACCTTTACAGAAGCAGTGTTATCTCTGACTTTTTGCCTTTAATAAGGTGTACTCTAAAGTACGCAGTCAGGCGAATTCTGACTTTGCACCATCTTGAAAATACCACACACGTCTGATGACGTTGTAATCCAAACCATCTCTTTAACTGAGAAACAACGTCTTGGTTCAGAATGGAACAATTAAACCAAAATGAAATCTGGACAGTTGTTCGTACCTTTAAGATGCCGTCCCGAGAATGCCTTTCCAAAATGCTCTCTGTTTCCAACAGCCCATAACATTTACGTAAACAAGGGAATTTTATCATTCTTTTTTGAAAGTTTATTAATGACACTTGTACATCATTGTTTAATAAAGATGCTGCACTATAAAGTCTAGATGTCCTTTTTTACTCACCCTGTCTCTCTTATACATACTAAAATAATCACACAGAGCTCAGAGCTCATTTGCATGGGAGTAGCCACGCAGGTACTCCTGTATGGGGCGACTAGTGTTTAAGGTACTGCGTGTGTACTTAGGTGGATGATTACCCCCACTTTTGCGGCCGGCGATGTGGTACCCATGCGGGCGAGTACTCCGCGGCTACTTAACAGGTATACTTGAAAGATACTCCCATGAAGAAATTGGCTGTGCATAGAGCTTTAACTAAGCCGATGAGAGATCACCCGAAAGGATGGTGAAAATATTGTCAATTTTTAAAGCTACCTTAGCTCTTGGTTTCATTTCACGTTATCCCTCCTTTTTTCTATCAGTAAGGGTACATGTCATTCTACCGTTGCCTCTTACGGGATTAATATCAGCCTGATCCAATAAGTGAAATTCAATCTCCGTGTCGTGTTGGTTACTTCGGTATGTAAACCGTATTTCATGGATCTTTTTTACTTTCATTTCTGATAAATTTCGTCTGACATTTGGTAGCTAACAAATCCAGGCGATTAAATGTGCCGTTACAATTCATACTGAAGTCATTCGAGAATAGCATTAAACTGTGCGTATGCCTGAGGGCATGCAATAAATATCAATTCATCAAAATCTAATCGCTCCAGTTGCTGACTTTTGTTTAACAAGAAAAATGCGTCAACGTATTACATGGACGAGATAGCCAATTATTTTGCTAATCAATGCTAGTGATTTGCAGAATGTAATGCGAATTTTGTTGTATTTGCTGTTTTGTGAAACTATTAACACATCTGCTAGCAGAAGAAGCAAACTTTTTGAGGTAACTTGCACAAGAACGCATTACCAGAACAAATTTTTAAAATGTTAATATTCCGTTACTTTTAGTTTCGAACTGCAAAGACTTAGTTGTGTGATATAGAGTATCAATTACAATTAGGAATTCTAATGAAATGTATTGACAACTAATTTACTAGAAGGCCACAGTTTTATTATCTATCATGCAAGAGCCAGATTTTAAAGGTCCCAGGAAATGCAAATACAATTGATGTGGTTTGTGTCAAGTCTACAAGGAGGGACTAGAAAGCATTCAATATTTGGGTTGGTGATGACATCATTAATGAAACTATTGATTTTTCAGAGAGTAATAGAACATTCCAGGTGACTGGTGTGAATCTATTCATTACACTGACTGAAAATCAATAGTTTCACAAATGATGTCACTGGTAGTATTTTCTTTTTTCTGGCCCTGTTTATTGAAATGAAATATCCCATAAAGATTTGGAGTAGGTTTATCATCTCATTTCCTGGGACCTTTAAAGGTCATGGGATTGATTAACCGTCTTCTTTCCAAAATGATTACAGTAAACAGCAATCCAAATACCTTTAAGAAAAAACAAACAAATATCTTAAAAAAAAACATTAAAAAAACCTCGGTTAAGATGTATAAATATACTTTAAAAGAATGAAAGGTGCCTTTTACTACTTTTGAGGTGTATATTTGCCCCAGATATTGTTTTTTTCCAAGTGTATCGTATGACTTGCTTTAAAGAAAAACAAGCGGGAGCACACCGATTTGCGTTCTCTCGGTGTATGCGATGGCGTATTATCAATTGAAGTCTTAAAGCTTATAACACATGACAAAATTATTCAGACATCTCATGTTCTAACATATCAAGCTGTTCTTTACCTCGGGATGTATTTAGTGTTCTGCAAGTGTGCTAGTTTTGCAACCCGTTTCCTGATATGTTACAGACAGTAGGATTGCATATAAAAGCATAGTTTGAAGGACTATGGCGATTCACGTCAGTGAAACTAGAATACAACGGAATTCAGAATTTTCTACAATTTTCTTGCTAGGAGATCGTGATATCTGGCGATATCTTTTACAGTTTAATTCTTAGCTCTAAGACATTGCCTACGGAAAGGCGGACCTAGGATCGTCAAAGTGGGGATCAAAAGAAGAGTGAAAAACTGCGTGTTACCAACCAAAATGCTGTACTGGTTCTCGTTACTCCCTAATCAAGTACGCATGTTTTGTAGTTAGGAATTACCCATGGTACTCCATTCGATATAACAATAATTCCAACTCTTCTTTGGACTGAGATGTGTTTTCCTGTAAAGGAAAAGAGAACTGCTTCAAATGTCCGTATTCCAGGCATTTACTTTCTTTATTTGTCTTTATTCTAAAGTACCTCGTAATTACAAATTGAGTCAACACTCTTTTACTTACATAAGACATTTCATCGGTAAGTGTGTAAGCATTGCGCAGAACTGACAGAACAGAACTGACATGAGACTTCCGCGGAATTGGGACTTAAAGGCATTGTTAGTGTACATTGTTAGTATAGAATGCAAGATATCGAGTAAAAATCTAAAGAATAACAAATTTACAATAATCATGTTTTAGCCCAGTTACATCAGTCTGTGGGACCAATATTAATGAAATTCGCAATGCGTTGTCGTTACTAGAAGGACGGTCAATGTTAATTTAGGACCTGACACGATTAAGCGTGTCACTCGATTTGATCTAATAGTAACAATGGCATTTTACTAAATGTAGCTAAGTTGGAACTCAACTTACAACAGAAGTTATTCTCAACTGCCAACAAAAATTCAAAGTTCACTTCATCGGATCTATCAAGCCTTTATTACGAAATATCAAAAATAAGAAGTTCTTGACAAAAATGGCAGATTTCAAACATCGTTGCGCAATCAAAGTTTGTCTTATTCATTTGTGTGTAGCGTTACGGAGGCTCGGCAACACATCGACGTATCCTAATATGTGCAAGCATAGACAAAGAACTCCTTTCATTAAGCTACCAGATTGATACTAAAATGCCAAATTCCAACAGCTTGAAAAAGCTTTTAAAGGTTTATGAAACATTTTCCGTAAGGGTTTGGATTGAAATGCCCTTCATCTTCTTGCCACACTTAACTTTTCCCCATCTAATAGTTAATGTTCTAGATTTTCTTTTGTAACAGTTTCTCACTCCAATGTGCTTTTGCCTCTTCCAGCACTTCATATGGGATGACTTTTGCTGTTGGATATTAAACGTAAAAATACATAACCTAAATAGCTTAGAAACCTCATCAACCAATAGCAATTCTAGATTATGGAATGCTTCAATTCAAAGTTGTCAAATCAGAACTGTGTCTCCTGAGGGCGTATGTGATCAAGTAGTCGTCATGAGAGGTTGCAACGAACGCATTTATTATTGATATTAGTATCCTGTGGGTTCCGACAGGACTGATTTCTTAAAAATATTGTTGATACACGTAGTTGTTAGATGCCATCAATTGAGCGGAATGTGGATACTCCCTGATGGCCCCACATGCGCGATTCAAACTTCAATATTCCTCAAGTAAAAACATATTATATCCTGATCTGTTAGTACAGCAAAGGACATACGTCTATAGAGACAAGAGGTAAATATGAATTCCGACCAAAATTGTTTTTAATGGCAATGATATTAACCGATATTAGCGCAAACCTCGAAACGTCGATTTTTGTATATATTTTGCTCCGCAATGTATCAAACATCAGCCATTTAAAAGTACATTTTCACTAATCCCTTGTCCGTGGGTGTTTCGCGGCGTGCTGTTAAGAAAAAAAAGTTTTAACTTGTGATCACACACATTTTTTTCTTAGCTAAAAGTAGAGAGAGGAATTTAGTTGAGCGTGTCAAATGGTTTCAGGATAGGAGTTGGATTTCAAATGTGGTTCACCAAAATGGGTTAACATGGATTTGCTCTTTGCCTGTGGAGGTTGCTAACCTTATTTAAATATTCTTTCTAGAAGTATTTGTTACCATCTCATATGCTTTAGGTAAACAGATTTGATGGTGAATAGGTAGACTGCATGTAATAACTGAGCTAAACAGCCATTTAATAGGAAGACCTAACCAATGGCGGCGGAAGGATCCAAATTTAGGGGGAGGGGACGGGTACCTCTATTTTAAATATCATTTTAGGACTTTTCACAAACTTTAGGGGGAAGTGGAGGGCACGCAAAACTTTTGGAGGGCGTCCTACCTGCTTCCGCCGCCTATGAGCCTAACTCACATTATAGATTAACAATAATGTTTTCTGACCTGTTTTAGCTCTAGTAATAATATTTGTATAGTACACTTCTGCGGGATTTTGGGAAACATCCTTGCTATGATACCCGGCAAGTAAGTAACCTGAAGTCTGAAGACCGGCAGGACTTCGAAAGTGGCGGGTTCCTGGGTTGGGTTATATTCCCCGAGAACAGTGGTGTTGCTTTCTTAGTGTGCTTTCAACTAACCCAGATAGTGGCGGAAGAGGTGCATTTGGGTGTATTTGTTCGCAATTCCTCCTATACATGCGCCCGCTTGGTGCTAAATCTAGGGGAAAATGATCAAAGTTAACCAAAAATGGACTTATAAAGAAATAAATTTGAGTTTAAGCGCGACTTTTAACCTCAATAGATCATATCAAAATAAAAATATATAAATCCACAACATATTTATACAAAGAGGACCCCAAAATGCATGGAGGAAACTTGACAAAATCAAATTCTCGTAAAACGCCACTATGTATCTGAGATTTATTTTTGGACCAGGCATATTTTTTTGTTAATGCTTCGTGTATTTGGCTCAATTTTAGTAACACTTAAGTAGCGAAAATTTGAATACATTACCTCATTTTCGAGATAATTAGGTTGGGTTGACCCTCTTTTCACACTTACTGTATAACAATCAAAATAAAAAAATGGTCCCTTGTTTTGTAGAAAGCATGCCTGTTTTGTAGGTTTCGCGTGGAACGTATTTCTTGTAGCTCTTCTGCATTTGCTATTTAGGATATGTACATTCATAGCATCACAGATGATCTCTGTAACATATGCTACATCTTTTTTCGCGATCATCCTTTGCGAATAACCTGGCCCAGTTGGCTGACGATAGATGACACCGCGTATCCTAGAGTTTGACTTTGTTTTGGCACCATACCTTCCCTCTGAAAGGCTCGTTACAATGACATTGAGTTATGGAGTCAAGTTCTTAATTGTAGTCGCTGCGGAGAGGTGATAAGATCTTAATGAGATTCGTCCGTCATCGTTATTATGTAACTATGATCACAATTATATTCTTAAGTGTGTTAGAGCTATGGTTAGGATTTAGGAGTAGGATTAAAAATCGTGATGGTTATAAGAAGATAAAGCCAGATATTGACCTTTTTTTTTGCTGCCTCTTAATCACAGGTAGTTTGTAGTTTGGAGAATACGACGCCTAACTGCATCAATGTTACGGCTACCCAGCCTGTCTAAAATGAAATATTCTCCAAATTAAGAATTCTTGCGAAAAATCTTAAAATCAAGGTATTTGGGTGTCTCTAGCAATGTTACAGCAATCTAATGTCCTGCCGGCACCCATACATGTTTTAGTGAACAGACGATAACCAGAAAGGACGGAAATTAACGCAGACTTTCCAAGCAGTGAATGAAAGGGGTGTTGGGAGACTGACACTAAAATGTCACCGTGTACCGGAGAGTAACAACGTCCCTGAATGTTAAAATGTGCCGGGGCCCCAATGATAATGAATGTTAAACCGATGGTCATCGCTTGTCTGGAAACCGTGCTTTCTAGTTCAACAGGTGAGATTAAATTTCACATGAGAGGAAATAGGCAAGAAAGATTAACTACTCATTGGTATTGGGCTATATATTTGTTGTCTGTGCAATACAGATTTTAGGTCATTTTAAAATTGACACGAGGCACAGCCGAGGGAAGTAGTCCCATCATTCAACACCAAGGAACAGTAGTTTTCGCTATTAAAACCTGATATATATTTTCCAAGTTTGTATTAACAACGTCTAGGCTATTGCCTGACTACTGGTCCAATCAAACAAACATTAACGATACTAGTCGAGTACTGGCGCTAGACGGGACAAGTAGAAATAGATCATCTAAGGCCCAATCACGCAGTGACTATTTTCAAATAAAAGCGAGTCTTAGTGAGCAACGTAACTGCCACTTGCGTAAAATGAAGATAGAGTGAGAATTATACTAAAATGTAATGCAAAAAATTTTACTTCTTAATATGCAAAATAAATACACAATAACACAGTTTTCATTGAAGCACGGGATTTGGCCAGGTGCGAACTAGTGGACAATGGATATTGTATTAGATTCCCAAACTGATAATCTCTTTCAATAAATGGCGCTTATAGTCCCCTATGATAACCATACTAAAGGTTTTCTTGTTAAATATTGTTAACATTTTTTCGATGAATGTAGACATGCTATTCGTTTTGAAAAAAAAATAACCCATGATAGTTCAATTTCGTAAAGGTTTTACCAATCTTGAGAGCTTGTTGTAAATTGTTCTATTTTTTCGTGGTGCGTTTCAAGCATTCAGTCCAGCGACAAGGTCAGCCACTGACACATTTTATTTCGTTTACATTGTGCTAATGAATAAAAGAAAACGTCTTTACACACTCTATCAGGTAACAACAAGATGTGATCTTTTTAATACCAGCACGTCGCCACAATTGATTCAGTATATAGAGCTCTTACGGCTATTTTACGTACAACTACAACGTGAACATTAATGGTTTTCTTCATTAGAGATCTTCTTTCGTATTACATTGATTAATTCAGACATCCACAACATGCATAGTGGTATCAACTTTCGGTTAGAAGTGATCTATATACGAGGTGCACACGGAAACACCGTGAGGTGTTTTTTCGTTGGTGGTATAAATATGGAAACACTTGCGCAAAGACGTTGCTTAATTGCCATGATGATATTTATGTTCGGAAATGTTTCCGTTATTTGGCGCCTTAAAAAAGTAAACTATTCACACTTTACAAGAGTCGCCACTTGGCAAGAAAGGAGCTATGGTCGTATGGACAACCTTTCATTGACAGAAGTCAAAAGAACAACTGAATTAGAAATTAAGTTCTGTAACTCTTCTCTCATTTTGCTTTCTCTAGACGACGGTGTAGTGATGTTCTGTATTTGTATGAGCTTTATGGATACTTTATTTTTCGACTTTTTTGGGTGCACCTGTTTTTATAGGGACACAAGGACATGTTGTTTCAAGCCCTCCCTCATTTTCCCTCATATGTGTGTAATTTTTTAATCCTACATTTTTAGTTAAATAGGTGAGCAGATATTGGTGCTTATGCATGCCAAGAATGATCTTGCATTTTGGACAGTTTCTTGAGATTTCTTGAAAATACATACCGTTTTTGTGCATTCTAACTTAAAAAGTCCTGATTTTGAGCGGTGTTCCCATTCATGACCCAATCTATGAATGCACGTCCCTATGAAACATATTTTATAAAGGTGCATTTTGTGATCCTAGCACATCATCGTTAGTTTACGGCTCACTAGCTATAACCGAGAAAATGCTATTTCCCAAAATTTCAGTTGATTCTGATCGTGCGTTTTGATGTTATGACCAAATGTTCGTATCAAATACAAAATTACAAATTTCCCCAGAGTAGATTGAATTTGCACGTAAGATTAGGCACGCATATTATTCTTAGGCCGGCAGTTCTAATGATACTATATACAAATCTCAACTTTTTTTTAGGTACGTTGAGGGGGGGGGGGGACGCGGCTGTGGATCACGCAATGTATCTAAATCATAAGCTGTTAAATACTATATATCAGCGTTTGTAACCTTCGGTGCATGTAAACTAAAAGCAAGCAAACAATCAAAAAACAAAACAGATATTCAGTAAACTGGTAATCCCCGACTGCGACAGTAGTAGTCGATTCCTCAGTTGAAAATACGAATGTTCTGATAGTTATGGTTGTTATTTGTCTTAGAGAGAATCAAAGAAGGGTTCATCAATCATCTTCGTGAGACGACCTTGAAATAGATGCCATCAACAGGTCTGGGAGACATGGTAAATGGTACTTCAGTGAAAGTAGAGTTGGAGTGATCATGTCATACACCAGCAGAAAGAATACATGCATATAGAGAAATGGCAGAGAACAGAAAAACCCAAAAACAATGTCAATATTTTGATATTTCATATCACCAATCAGCCCATTTGCATTATGCATTCAGCAAGAAATGCATTCCATAGCAGTACCATAGTGTTAAATATTGTTATTGAATATTCTGACGTACCCTTTAGTGAAAGTATGAGGTAGAATGAGAGCACTTTACTGTGTAACCTAACCAAACTTGACAATATCAAATCACCCTTCGATGACCTTTAATGTGTCCCATGTTATCTCATGGCCCAGATAGGCATGTATTGATATCTTGCACTTTGTGGTGTTTAAGAAATTCTGGCTAACGGTCCCTGGATGTAGCGAAAATGTACTCTGGCAATAAATAAAGATAGGCTCTTGTTTTAAAAACTGCATCCAAATTTGCGTGATAATCATCAGAACCTTCAAACTCAGTGACCGATTGTACAAAGGCGTAAACACTTTAAAATGAACGGCGGTTCGTTTCGAAAATTCAACCTCAACAGTCATTTTAGAAACCAATATGGGTTCTGTATTACGGGACAAGAGGTTCTACGTTTTTGACCTCTTTTGTATGACCTACATGTTGCTCATAAGTTGGAATTAAAATATTTTACACTTTTATGGCATGATTCTTACAGGTGTGAGTATTTCCGATATCTATAGGGTGTATATTGCCACAGTACTTGATAATCGTCTCTCCGAACATTTCACCATGAAATTAGTCCCCACTTAACAATTACGAATGTGTCCTTGCCTTAAAGGAAAAGGGGCATTTGAACAGCAGATTTAAGGATTTTGTTACAATTTGTCACTCAGTCAGTTACAGATAACAAATTTTTGGGTGGTTTCATGCATCGAAATGTTTATAATCGATACTGTGTAAATGTCAATCAGTCACTACTATCGGTATTATGGCCACGCCTGGAAGAATCAGGGTCAAGACGTCGCGGCCATACTTGTGGCAATGGGCCGAGTGTCCACTAGTCCGGTCAGAGCCGAGCTAAATCCTGTAGAAATTAAGGAGAATTGTCCTGACATTGTGATGGCATGCTCGATAGGGTTAATATCAGGGGAGCAAGCAGGCCATGGTATTTGCTCCACACCCTCGGCCTTTAAGAAATTGTCTCACTGCAGCGGCTCTGTGCGCGTGGCGTTGTCGTCTTGCAGCGAAAATTGTTTGCAGAACCTTCTTTGCCTGGGTTTAAAATGTTCCAGTACACGGAGGCGTTCAGTTTCCATTCTGCGCCACCAGTGACGTTTTTCCTCCATAAGGAATAACCGGCCTATACCGCACTGAGCAGCAATTACTTGAGTCGATTCCTGAATACAGTCATCTCGGAGGTTCTCACCACATAATCGAAACGAACCTTTGTCTCCCATCTTGATGGTCATCAAGGATGTAGCGGCTCTATTCCATAAGACAACATTTAGCCAGTGTCCGAGCGTAATATTCTGTGTCCGGCCAGCGAAGTTGAGCAACTTTGTGGTGAACGATTAGGCGTGGACCTTTGGTCATCGTCTTGCTCGGTAACCATGCTTGAAGTAATCTCCGATTTGCAGTTTGGCGGAAAACATTTGATTCAATAGGTCGTCTCCAAAAAAAAACGACGAAGACGGCTCGTTGGCATTTTCCGCTCTTCTATGCACAGGATTAAGCAGTCGGCGATCACATCGTCTGCTAGTCAATCGTAGTCGTCCTTTGATTATCGTGGCCAAAAATGAACCCACCTCTCGATGATTGTGGAGGATTTTACAGACAGTAGTCTGCGATAACTCGATGAAAATCAGCGACTTTGGGCCTGTTTGTACCTTTCCCATCGGAGTGAAAGCACTCTTCGGCGTATTGAGAAGGTAGTAGGGACGAGGCATAGCTAGTTGGTGTTGCCAAGTTAACAACCTAAAACTGAAAAAAAAGTGGGCTGTTGGACACAGGACAGGGTAGAGGAAAAGGAAGGAACAAACAACAGACATTTGAATCTTTTATAGATCCCAACAAAAGCCATTGTACGTAATTCAAAAGTATGCAGTGATCACTTCACATGGGTAGTGGGATCATTATGTAATCATTCGCCTACTCTAATAGATTATGAGGCGTTTCAGATAGAATACGTTTTAAAAAATATTCAACTTTAGAACAACGTGTAGAAGTATGATAATAAAGATAACTAAATGAAATATGTAGGGTGACCCACTGTTAGAGATTGAAAACAATCTAACCCATTTCCTTTTTTAGAGAAAATTGACATGCATGATTGCAATTTTTTTTCCCAAGGGGGAGAATGCAAATTATGAATCGACATTACCGAATCAAATGTTATACCAAACAGCAATGGACGTATTATAATATAAGGATATTATAGTGCCTTTCCTTCGATAGATTCATCAAGCATCGGTCTTCCAATGGGAATAGCTTTGAGAGTTTCTTCATTTTATCATATAAATAAAGAGAAGGATAGATGCCGAATTGCATTAAGGAAAAAGACCCATATGTATGAAAATATTCATGTAGTGGATGATCTCAAGAGTGTTGAAATAGTACTCCACCTCAGAAATCTTTATATTTATAATATATCACAAACTCCATGTTGCACTAAACCACCGAGGCCCGGACCCCCCGGACATAATAACTTCCACGCTATATCATTTGGGAATCATCAATAATGACGGGGAGGTTCAGTTTTTTGATTTCGTTTATGTTCGTCGTCGTTGAAATCCCCCACAATCATTTCGAAGAGATTCTCCTCAAATTATGCAGTTCTACTGCAAAATAGTTTCTTTATTTTGTCAACGGAATTCTGAATGAACTGTTCCCAAGTTTCTAATGTGTAATGGACTTTGGCTATTGGATATAGAATTCACAATGCAGAACGTCAAATCCGGTAGAAACACTCTACAAGAGGCAATTTAAAGGTATGGAATGTTCAAGGTATCAGTCAGAAGAGCTCTCTCTTCCTCAGGCACAATGTTTAAAGTATGAAACACAAAAGACAACAAAAACATCACCTAGAGATCGAACATGAAAGTACATGTAGATTGACGTTACTATCCGCCAAGCTGTGACAGCTAACTTCTTCAAACATTGCTTTACTTCTGAATAGGCGATTGCTTAGAGTGGCACGAAAGTTTCACTTCGGCCCACGGAGTGAGGTTTAAAGTTAGCGTTTTTTAATCATATCCAATCTGTTGCGAAAAAAAATAAATTTTGATCTACGTTTGCTGTAAAAAGATTTGCTACCTTTGATATAGTCTCGCATTTTCCTTTTCATCAATTATCCATTGTGCTCTTTTGTTCAAACTGTCCCAACGTATAGTTACGAAAGCGGTCAGAGACGTTATTTAAAAACATATGAATATTCATCACCCGTTATTTTTTCCGAAAGTGGTGCTCTGGACACTTCCGGAGGAAAAATAAGGTCTTGATGAATAACATGTTAAAAACAATAGAAGGACATGAACAAAGGAAAATTCTAGAACACCTCAGCCTTAGGTGGTGCAAATGAAAGAATAAACATAGTTGACAAGAATCAATTATAAAAGATAATTGTGAACTCAGATTGCCATCTACGTGTTAGCTTATCTGTCAGCGATACGATTAGCCAAAGTAGTGTGATGGTAGTATCAAATTTCGTCTTCAATATTTAAAGGAAACAAGGGAAAAATTTGCTCCTTTATTGTTAAATAACAACGATAAAAGAACAGTGACCTCCAATTACAAAACTTTATTTGATTGTCGGATTATAATCGTTGGTTAGCTAATACATTTATATCGACAGAATCAGCCAAGCTAGTGATTCAAAGTCATGGAAAATTTTGAAAAAGACATTTAAAAAATGTTGCTGTTACTTTAAAATGGAATAATTGATACCCGTTAACGCAAGATCACTGAATACGGGATTTAAACATAAAATAAGTGAAGTGTTGAAAACATATAAAAAGACAGATGGAATTTTGCCTTTGTTTTCATTTATGCGCAATCGAGTGCTGGTGATAGCCGTAAGACATAAACCTATTTAAAGAAAATGCTAAGATAGGATAACTTCTTAGCCGAAAACATCTTGAGCACTAACTGCGTGACAAACACTTAGTTAGGGCACCGCGGATAAACTCGTTTCAAGATCTTGAATTCGTGGTTGTCAGACTCGGGGTGGGTCCGATATACGTGTGAAAGGGTTATTTGAACAGAACCTAATGCCCAACCTGCCTGTTTAATAACCATTAGACACGGATCTACAGTCAAATAGGATAATCTTCTCAACTGATGGGACCATTTCTAAATTCAGATCAGGCTTTATCGACCATAAGACTATCTCTCCAGAAGGAGTAAACCTATTATCAAATAGGCCTTGGCGTTAGACTCTTGCACAAGTGAAAATAACAGCGCCAATTGGTGTTTGAAATAGAAACACGTAACGCTGCTTCAAGATATTAAAAAAAACCGAAATAATTCTCATTTTACTGCCTCGTATATGTCAGATAAAGAATTCAAAAAACACAGTTTTATGAAAAAAATAATGGAGTTTGATAACGTTTGGCTTGCTGTTAGACTACGACCTAGCGGCTCGCCTAAACGACTCGCGCTAGTCGGAGTTAACAGCGCACAGGACCTTATCAAAAACACATAAAAGGTGTGCTTTATCATTCCCTTATCTATTACAAAATAAAGACTAGGAAGTTACGGACAAACAGGATTAGCACCAGCTAACTCTCATCTTTTCAAGAGGTAGGTAGCCTTGTTCAAGGCACAGTCTGAGTCTGAATTATATCGCCCAGCGACAAACTACCGTACAAGCAATTAGTAGTTTTGACCAAACAGTTTGAAATCATAATCTATAGCTATTTTAGTATACGGATTCCAACCGTTTGGCGTCGGACCCGGGGCGGACAGAACGTACAGGTTCGTCACAATAATTTTGCCCCGCGCCCTGAGCCCCTCTTTTAAGAAAAAGACACCACATTGAAATAAGAAAAATGAGTTTGGCTTTCCAGGAAAGAAATACCATTTGAAATGTGCAAGAACTCTGCAATGACGCCCTCTGGTACTAATATACAATTAAGTTAATGAACTAATACGTAATATGCCTTCAGAACTCTAGAAGAAGGAGACCCTAAAAAGTATAATAATAAAACTGATCCCGCTTCAGGGCATACTTGCAGAAGTATCGATAGTGAACGAGGCTACCTCTTAAAGCAACGATTGATGGAAGTCACGTTCATCACACATGCTCTAGTGACGCCCCCCTATACTGGTCGTCCAGAGAAGGAATAAACTGGACGTCCCCTTTGAAAATAAAAATGTGACGTCTAATAGGCAATTACCACACTGCTAATATGATGCTGCCCCTTGAAAGAAAATGCAGAAGAGTACTGCAATGGACCCACCCCTAATACTGGTCATACATGAGAAGGAAAAGACGGATGCCGCCCCTTTGGAGCGCAAAAGAGCAATTGTAAGGAACCACACAAAACAACAACACAAACAACAACAATTATATATATATTTAATTTATGTATTCCATATCATAAAAACGTACACATATATACAACATATAAAACAGAAATGGAGAGAAGACAAGAGGACAAATAGACCAGAAGTGGCTTCCCCTTAAATTGACCCTTGTGGCACACCAATAAGATTTCTCTGAGTGTCGATTTACTAGAGTATACTATTCAACTGGTTTCTTTTGCACTTATTACACCATTCCAAATACTACACCCCTAATACCATAATGTTCTAATTGTGAAGTTAAAATATGCATGATCAATGGTAGGCAAAACGCTTTTGATTAAAATCGAGATATACTCAACGGTAGTTTCATTGCGTTCAATTGAATATTTATTTTATCTACAAGATCAATATTGCCATTGATGTCGAATGTTCCTTGGCGAGGATTCGGTCTTTCACAAATAATGATTAAAATCACTGGCCACTATCCTAAAGGGTTGACTAATTAGATCTCTGCACATACAATAAATTAGATTCGATTATTTTCCTCGTTTACCCACCGCCCTATAATGCTATTTTATATTCTTCCATTCCTTCGAATGTCCTTTTTCCTTTGCTGAAACGTCGTAGCATAGTGACGTTTGGATTTCCGGATAAGTGTATGCAATTTAATTCCTTAACGTTTTGTATTTTTCTAATTTTGAATTAGTTGGACGTTTGTTTAAAGTTTCTTTATAAATTTTTTTTTATTATTAATGCTTGTTAACACGCCCTTTCGTATCCCTGGGGAAAATAGGGACTTTTCTTTTCCTTTCTTGTTAGCAATTAACATTTTTTCCAAGGAAGACATTCAATCCATACAGCTCAATGAATTTTTCAAGCAAAAGTATTATATCAGCATCAGCATCTTAACCATCCCACCATTTCACTCCATATTACAGTGGAAATGTTTATTATTTCTGTTAAAATTTTCAATGTTTACCGATCACAAAATTCACTCTTGTTATAAATAGTACTTTATTGAATGTTATTTTTCGGCTATTTCTTGCTAACACGCAAAACAGTAGGTAACTGATACTAATATCAGTGGGGGAGAATTACAGGAATTCACACATCCACAATCATTTAGTTAATATCTTATCGAGTCAAGTTGCAGATCTAATTGGTTATTCTCGTCGGTTTTAAAATGGGTGGTATAAGGACTTGGCAAAAAGAGTGTTACAACATGTTCATGATTAAGGTCCTATGAGTATCTTTTTTCAAAGGTCCATATTTAAAATCACCCATAACATATTTAAAAGTTGTTTCATTATTTAGTTCTCAAAATGGTTGGAGTTTGCTTTATAAAGTCACTATAGATGTATGAGCTCTATACACTACTCACAACTCCAACGATTATATTTTTGGTCGTCGTTTTAGTCAATTTCATGAGCAAGATTCATAGTTTGATGTTGAACTATTAAGGTCGTTTCGCACTTTGTATTTAACTGTATGAGAAATAAACATACCAACACCCAACCTTTTTCTTCAACGAGTTACTCATTCGCAAACATCAAAAATGTTATAACGCAGGTAAATTGGAAGTAGTCTAGTGGTTTTTCCTAAATGATTTCTGATAAACCTATATTAGAAATCTTGACCATTTTGTATTAATACCCTTTGAGACTTTCAAAATTTTTGCTTAGACTCCTTCCAAACATTATAATAGTAAAAATTATCATTTGAACCATATGGCATGTCTCCTTCAATTCGACTTACACTCGAAATGGTTCTAGATGATCATTGTGTGATATCGTTACCAAATGTACTCTATCTTGAATACCTTAATGATTAAATCATGTTTCAATTTCAATGACCCATTGTTCATATTTGAGAGATGAATTAATGTATTTTTTACATTATCCTCTCTTACATCGGCCTTTTTTCGTGTTTAAAGATATTGATTTGTTATCAGAAGCATTTATACATCTTTACATGTAAACAAGTGACCGCAATTGGATTATGTTGCCTTCGGATTTAAATTCGGTACATTCTTATAATAAACTGTTTTCACACATACCTAACCCTATTCTAGCCATGCAAGACAATTTTGAAGGTGTAAATAACGTAATGGGAAAGTCAAAGGTGGTGACTAACACTTTTTCGAATAAGGCGACCTACTCCCGTACATGATTACAATACACTCGACTGAGTGTAGACGAGGTCTACAGCTGTATCAATTGAACATATGGGGAACTTTTGTCAGGTAGGATTATTAATAGCAAACTTTGCTTGAAAGAGAGTATTATTGTAACTAAATTAAAAATCGGTCCCAAGGACCTTAGGAAATGTTTTCGTTTATTTTACGGATAAAACAAAACTCCTTCAGCATACTTAGCTCCCCCGGTGGGGCGGTTGGCTCACTTACTCAATATTTTCCACCTCGTCGCAGAAAGACACTCAAATAAACCGCCAACTACCCTCCTTTTGATTCTTTTCGCGCATTTTCAGTTGAACAGCTTTTTTTCCCCTTGGGTTGGTGTAGGCCGTCAATACCCATGATAAATCTACCATAGACAGAACAGGCGTTTCCTTTTATACAAAGGGAAAATAACGCGTTCGAACGATTTCTTCGTCAACCACTGTCTATTCTCGAGATATGTATCAACTCAATTGAAGTTCACAAACGCGGTTTTTAGTATCAATATAAGCTGTATCCTAAATCAAAGGGTAAAGTCGTAAGCGCCAACAACTGGTTTGGAGCTGTGGACAGAAATACACGATTCAGTATTGGCGTAATGAAGCCTTCTGGTTCTGAGGGGGCAAATTCCGGTCATGGGAAACGTCGTGTTCGTTCGCAGGTTAAAACGGCTGATTTTGCTTGATTTCTCATCAAATTTTTATTTTCCCCCAATGATTGTTAGAGGGGGAACTTCCCCCGTAACCCATTGCCCTACGAAACGAAGCGCGGCTGATTTAAAATAAAATCCTTAAAATAAAGTTTAAACGTAGATGCAATTAAACATGTGGAAACGACGAGTGTAAAAATACACTCCAACTGAAAATAAGTGGTTTATGTTGCACGAGGAAATCACACGTATTTTTTAAACTTTTGTTACTGGATGGCCGTAGCGCGAAAATCGGATGTCATTACATCATTGTCTTACAGTTTGCGTCCAGGTGAAGAGCAAGATAAACTTGATATCAAGGGAATATACATAAAAATTGAATTGATTAAGAAACCCAATAGTCCATTGACTATATTTAAAGAAAATATTTTCTTGCACTTTATTCGCGCTTCCATGGTGTCCTGATTCTTCAGCGGATTTTATTTTCATTTAAATTACATTCGGGATATTAACAATATATTATCAATATATGAAAGTCAAATAAAATAGCCAAAACCTGATGGATTTATTTTCAGACAGACCCTCTTTAAGGGTTAAATTAGGTTTTGTTCAGAAAGAGGCGGACAATTACTTTCAATAAAGATTAATAACAAACTATTGAGAAATGGAGCGATCAGCGATCTACCTAAAACAACATCTAGGCAACATGGCTACGCCGACGATCATGTTCTTCTTAACTTGGACAGACGCTGGACTGAAGTAGAAAGTACACTTACTTCAGATATGTCCCTATTTGCAGCATATCTCAGGACCTGGAGACTCGAGCTGAGTGAAGCCAAGACCACCGCTACTGCCTTCCATCTTCACCAAAGAGGCCAATCGCCAGCTTCAAATCAACCTCAATAAAGTGCCTCAATCCCGCACCAACCTATCTGGGAGTGAAGCTTGATCGGCAGCTTACTTATCAGCAGAATCTCGCGTCAGTTTTTGCAAAGATATCTGCGAGGAATAACCTCCTGTGCCGCCTTGCTAGATCTCCCTGGCTCTGGTCTACAGCGATGCTGAGTATCCCGCCCCTGTATGGTGCAATAGCTCTCACACAAAGCAACTGGACACAGTACTCAACGAGACATGAGAAACAATTACTGGCTGCACGGTCCCACTCATATGAGCTTCTATCAGTGTTTCAGGGCATTGGCACTACCCGTCTCGGAGAGAACATTTACACACATAATACTGTTGAACAAGGCTTCTGTTGGACAAAAAGCACCTTTGTAACACTGTCAAAGAATCACACAACTCGGCAGACAGAGACTGGCGCTTAGTAGAAATTTATGTCGACACGTGTAAACTACTATTCAGCTCTCCATTAAAACATCTTACAGGCATGAAACAGGCATGGTAGTTTACTCAAACGACCAGGACCAATTCACTAAACACACCTATGCAGAACGTCCTACGTAGTATAAATCTTCAGTAAGGAAGGAATAGGTCAACTTGAAGGATTCGCACAGGTGTCCGTTGTTTCAACAGCAATAGGCATCGATGGAAGAAACTGCCGCCATCTCCAGCCTGCCAATGTGGCATCATCACCATCTGGCGGATCACAGTGCATAATTTCATATATTTATTTTAGTTTCGACGTTGTACCTTTTTCTCTAAAAATTAGTCTTGATACGAACAATTCAGTTTGCGGCGCTGAGATTACAATTTAATATTTGCATAAGAATGAATATCAAAAAATATTTTGGTTCGTACTGACTTTCACAAGTGTAAGTTGCGAATACAATGTTTTATCTTTGTAGTAATTTTAATGGGACTCTTTATAAAATACTACACTAGAAACAAAGTTGCTAAATAGCGTTTAAGAGTCTGAGCATCTTTAAAGGTCCGTCTCTCAAAATGACCAATTATAACTTTGCATTAATAGCTGAGAGTTTTCAGTTTCGAATCTTTATTTTCATAAGAGGAACCATTTCTGCTTTGAAATTTCGAACCGGCGGGTTCCAGTGACGAGGTCCGTCATGAAGACACTTACTGTAGTAGTACAGAAAATTGAAACAGATTATTCTTTCCTCATGTTCTTTATTCGATTGTCACCCCAAATGGCAATGATGTATTTTATTTGGAGTGCGATTGTTTTGTTTGAAACTGATGCTTAGCTTGCAAAATTTTTTGGAACGTAATGATCATCAATCACCGTGTTTGCAATACTAACGGAGGAGGACGCAATTTTCCGCTATCAAGATCACAGACAGTGCGCCTGTAGAGGTTTGAGCGGTTTGTTTGTTTTGTAAAATATAAAGTCAACAAATATTCAGATGAAGGTTTCATCCAAATCAGTTTTTTGGCGGCCTTTAAAACAAGGGATTCGGATTCTCTCTGACGGCACAACTTTCATTGCTCAGGGGCTTTATTGAATTACCGTATAGCATGCACTGATTAATATCAGGAATCTCAAATAGTATTTTGAACAAGTTTGGAAGTAGATCAGTATTTTTTAAAACAAAAAATTATAAATAAGTGATATATCATATAGAAGTGTGTGTGCTGGGTGTGTGTGTGGTGGCAGTATGTCGGGGTTGGTACAACTTTTGAGATGTGGATGAGTCCGAGACTGAGCACGAATCAACAAAAGACCTAGCTTTAGATTACGTGTAATTTATCAGGGGAGAAGGTTCAGAAGAACTGCACTTACGATTTTTTAAGATATTACTCCAGCGCCACCCTCTCTCTCTCACTCTCTCCCCTATATATAAAATTGGAAAGAGAGAAAAAGAGGCGAGAAAGAGAGAGAGAGAGAACCACACATTTACACTCCCATTAGCATCTCTCGTGCTGGGACACAGCGACACCTATTCCGTATCGCATCGCTAAATTGGCAGGCATTCTGAGACAGGCGCGACGTCATGGGACTCCCTAGCAGCCAAACCCTGTGTTAAGGCTCTGCGATTAGCTTGAATAAGGATATCGCCAATCAACGAATCAGGTGGTCAATATGATCGTTAGAAACGGGTCCTGACAAAAAAGGACCCCTTAGCTCATTAGTTTTTTGTAAAACCTGGCGTGTGGCCGACTTGACAGCCGCAATCCGAGAATGAGCCAAGCGGATAAGAGGAGGATAAGGAGAAATATCTGTATGGATCGTATTTTCCGTTTTTTCGGTTCTTTTTCCAAAAAATAAATATAAGATAAACTAGTCTCGAGAATAGAAATTTGTAGGATATTTGGTGCGCAACTCGTTACGATAGGCAAAGGTAATTTGCGCAATCCCCAGTGTACCGCAATGTACAAAAAATCCGAATCAACGTTAGCTGACACTGTGTGTAGTGGAGTTTTACACGCTCAGCCGTTATGATGTGGTTGATAACTCCCTAGCGCAGTGAAGATTGCCAGGATTTGCCAAGATTCAACAATGGCGGCGCCGGGTGGCACGAAGCACGTAAATGGTTGTGAAGGAGAAGAAAGAAGAGAGGAGAAAGAGAAGTGGCGCTGGGAATAATTTAAACAAAGGTCGTAAGGGTACGTAGATCACAGTTCAATAATTGAGTGGTCACGCTATGGCATAGACCCTACAAAGGAAGAATGTTATTATAATTAAAGAAAGGGAGTAGAAGAAAAAAAAATAAATATTCTCAAACATAAACGGCGGGAATCAAAGTATAGACGAAACGTTCTAGCATGAACACTCCAAACAAACATTATACTTAGCATAGGGGCAGATACAATGTTTGAGGAAGATGATGCGGGAGATGATGACGTTATCGCCGTATATTTTTATAGATTATTGTTGGAAATAGTTCTTTTGAGGTTTGGCACGAAAGTGTACAGTATACAGCAAAAACCCACGTGCACACAAAACACACAAGTACTCAAACACTCACGGATACACAAACACTTGATCATCCGTGTGCTTGTTCATTGAAAAAGCCATTAATTTTCTGTTTGCTCATTCGGTTATTTCGCAAACCTATATTATGCTTTATAAACAT
This sequence comes from Ophioderma brevispina, assembly GCA_023653785.1. NCBI lineage: Eukaryota > Metazoa > Echinodermata > Ophiuroidea > Amphilepidida > Ophiodermatidae > Ophioderma > Ophioderma brevispina. Next base: position 53,154 of record JAMKCH010012726.1, read on the forward strand.
TTGGGGTCACCTATTGCGTGTCAAGGAAAATGCCCATTAAGGTTGAGGCACATTATGCCATTTATCACTTAAATAAATAGTCTCACCTAAAGAAGCTTTAATGACACAGTACGTCTTTATATGCCACAACAACGACAAAACAACAACCGCGCAGAAAGACCAACAAAAACATACTCCCCGCACTAAAAATCGACACGCTATAAATACGGTAATTCAAAAGGAGGTAGGTATGTAGGTGATTATAATAATAAATGCCAGAGCGTGTTCGGTAAGGTGTTGCTTATTAACCTGTGTACGCAATGCATGATAACGAAGCATGAGGTGGAAGTTTGAGAAAATTTTTTAATTCCGAGCTGGCTTGGCGCGTTCATTTGAAGCAAAGTTTGAGCACGTGATGATTTATTTTCCGACAGCCCCTCTTTAAGGGTAAATTTGTTTTGTGTCAGAAAGATTGCTGACAATTACTTTCCAATAAAGATTAATAACACGATTGGAATGGGCGCTCAGCGATCTACCTACAACAACACATCTAGGCATCTGGCTACGCCACTATCATGGTCGTCTTAAACTTGGACAGAAGCGGACTGAAGTAGAAAGTACACTTACTTCAGATATTCCTATTTGTTTGCAGCATATCCAGGACCTGATACTCGAGCTGAGTGAATCCCAAACCACCGTCTACTGCCTTCCATCTCCCAAAGAGGCCCATCGCCAGATTCAAATCAACCTCAATAAAGTGCCTCAATCCCGCACCACCTATCTGGGAGTGAAGCGCTTGATCGTCATCTTACTTATCAGCCCGAATCTCGCTTCGTTTTGGTGCAAAGATATCGCGATGAATCACCTCCTGTTCCTCCTTGCTAGGATCTCCCGGCTCCTGTCTACGCGATGCTTGAGTATCCCGCCCCTGTATGGTGGCAATAGCTCTTCACCCCAACGCAACTGGACACAGTACTCAACGAGACCATGAGAACCATTACTGGCTGCCCGGTCCCCCTCTATCTGAGCTTCTATCAGTGTGCTTTCTCAGGCATTGCACCTCCAGTGTCTTTCGGAGAGAACATACCCACATACAACTGGTGAACTGCTCTGTTGGACAACAAGCACCTGTTGCATACACTGTCAAGAATTCACACCACTCTCGTCAAACATAACTGCGCTCTCGTCGAAATTTATGTCGCACTCTGCTACCTTACTCTTTCAGCTCCTCGCATTCAACTCTTAAACACAGGCATGAAACCGCCTGGCTAGCCACTACAGGAGACCATACCAATTTCACTAACAACCTCACCTATACAGAAGTCCCTACCTAGTATAATCTCCATGTAAGGAATAGGTTCAAACTTGAACAGGATTCGCACAAGGTGTCGGTCGTTCATCAACAGCAATATGCGCCGATGGAAGCTGGCTACGCATCTCCAGCTGCCAATGGGCTCTCATCACCATCCTGCGGATCACATTTCTCAATATTATATATTTATTTTGGGTTTCCCGAAGTTTATACCTTTTATCTCTAAACGTAGTCTTTTGAAATAACTAACAATTTTAGTTTGCGAGCTGAGAATTACAATTTAATTTTGCCATAAGAATGATATCAAAAATATTTTGGTTCTTACTGACTTTCACAATTGTAACTGCAATACATGTTTTATCTTTGTAGATTTTAAATTGGTGATCTTATTAAAACTACTACACCTGAAACACAAGTTGCTAAATAGCGTTAAAGTTCTGAGAATCGTTAAAGGTCCGTATCTCAAAAGACCAAGTTATAACTTTGCAATTCTCAGCTGAAGAGTTTCAGTTCTGAATGCTGTTATTTTTCATAAGAGTGAACCTTTCTTTTCTGCTTTTGCAAATTCGCACGGCGGTTTTCCAGTGACTAATGTCCGTCATGAAGAACTTACTTTTATAGTACATAAAATTGAAACAGATTCTGCTTTCCCTCATTTTCTTTATTCGATAATGTACAAAATTGGAAATGATGTATTGTAGTTCGAGTGCGTTTGTTTTGAAACCTGACTTATGCCCGTGCAAAATATAAGCGTAATGAATTAAAATCCCCAAATCACACTTGTTTTTGCACTAATAACGAGTAGGACCCAATTTTACGCTATCAAGGATCACGACATGGCGCCTGTAGATTGTGTGAGGGTGTAAATATAAGTCAAACAAATTATTCGATGAATGTTCATCCAAAATCAAGTTTTTGTTGCCTTTAAAACAAGGGATTCGGAATTCTCTCTGACGGCACACTTTCCTTCATTGCTCAGGGCTTTATTGAATAACCGTATATTATCTGTATTGATTAATATCAGGAATCTAAATGTATTTTTTGGAACAAGTTTTGGTTAAGTAGATTCATTCAGTGATTTTTTATAAAACAAAAAATTATAAATAAGTGCATATATCATAATAAGTGTGTGTGTGTGTGTGTGGCATTATTAGGGTGGTACAAACTTTTTGAGATGTGGATTGAGTCCAGACTGACACGCATCAACAAAAGACCTAGCTTTGCTTACGTTTAATTTATCAGGGGAGAAGTTTCAGAAGAACTGCACTTACGACTTTGTTTTTAAATTATTACCTCACGCCACCTCTCTCTCTCTCATCAACTCTCTCCCTATATAATAAAATTTGAAAGAAGAGAGATAGAGAGAGAGAGAGAGCGAGAAAGAGAGAGGAGAGCACATCATTTTTACACTCTCCATAGCAATCTCTAGTGCTGGACAACAAAGCGAGCGCCACCTAATTCCGTATCCGCAGCGCTAATTGGCCGGCATTCTTAGACATGCGCTACTTCATGGGACTCCTAGCAGCCAACGCTGTGTTAAAAAAAGGCTCGCGATGTAGCTTGAATAAGGATTCGCCAAATCCAACGAATCAGTTTGGTCCATCTCAATCTGATGTTAGAAACGGGTTTCTGACAAAAAGACCCCTTAGCTCACTAGTGTTTTTTGCATCCTGGCGTGTGGCAGCATTGGAAACAGCAAGAAATCGAGAATGAGCCCAGCTTATCATATCGGATAATGTAAGAAAATGCTTGTATGGATCGTATTTTTCACGTTTTTTTTTCGTCCTTTTTTTTTTTTTTTAAATTAATTGGGAAAACCTATAATACAAACTAAGTTCAGGCTAACTATACAATTTTAGTTAGGAATATTTTTGGGTTTTTTTGGTGCAGCAACCTCGTTACGACGATAAGGCCAAGTATTTTGCGCAATCTCCCGTGTACCGCAATGTACAAAATCCGAATCACTTTAGCTACAACTGTGTGTGTACGTGGAGTTTTCCACGCTTAGCCGATTATGATAGTTGGGTTGATAACTCCCTAGCGCAGGAAGATTTTGCCAGGATTTGCCAAGATTCACAATGGCCGGCCTGTGTGGTCAAGACGAACGTAAATGGGTGCAGGAGAAAAAGAGAGAGAGAGAGAGAGAGAGAGAGAGACGCGGTAATAATTTAAACAAAGGTCGTAAGGTACGTAGATCAACAGTTCACCATAAGTGAAGTGGTCAACTCACTATATGGCCATAGACCTACAAAGAAGAAGTTTTATAAATTAAAGACAGGATGTAGAAGGAAAAAATCTTCTCAAAATAACTGCCGGATCAAGTAGACAACGTTCTAGCTGAACACACACACAACATAGACTTAGCTAGGGGCAGATACAATGTTTGAAGGAATAGATGAGCGGGAGATGATACGTTATCGCCGTATATATTTTTATTATATATAGTGTTTGGAAATAGTTTTTCTTTTGTGTTGGTCCACGAAATTGTACAGTATACAAGCACAAACACGTGCACACAAACACCCAAACTCAAACACCACGGATACACAACACTTTGATCATCCGTGCTTATGTTTCATTGAAAAGCCATTAATTTTCTGTTTGCTCATTCGGTTATTTGCCTCACATATATATGCTTTATAAACCTTTGTTCACTTATTGCTTTTTAAGAAATGCCCATTTAAGATCTAGGCACATTATGCCATTTATCACTTAAATAAATAGTCTCCTTAAAGAAGCTTTAATGACACAGTACTCTTTATATATTTCCACAACAACAACAACAACAACAACAACAACAGCAGCAGCAAAGACCACACAACTATACTCCCCGCCTAAAAATCCGAAACGATATAAATTACTGTATTAAACCAGGTATGTAGGTAGTAGGTGAATTATAATAAAATGCCAGGAGCGTTGTTCGCGTAATTGTGTTTGCTTATTGACCTGTGTACGTAATGCATTGATAACGACGCATGATGTGGAAGTTTGAGAGATTTATCAGCTGGCTTGCGGCGTTCCATTTGAAAGCAAGTTTGTCACGTTGATGGCCATTTCAACATCGTTTCGATTTTTTTGACGGGAGTATACACTTTGGATAAAGTATACTTTGTGATTTTTATTGTATCACGGTATAAGGTCACGCAAAATCGGTTTCACGTACAATACTGCTACCATCTCAGTAGTAAACAGTGTTTAAAATTGCGTAATATGGACATATGTTTTGCTATTTTCCGGATTTCATTGTAATCTGCTTGTCTACAAGGTTTACTCAGGTTATACAATGCAGTTGTACTTAAAGGCTTTTATGTGAGACAAACTGTCTTATTCGGTCTTAATAAAGAGAGAGTTACTTAAACTAAAACAGATAATCATATTTTATTATTTATTTCGTTAATGTAGGCATGGTTAACAAAATTCCATTATCCCATTAAAAGTCACTACCTTAATTATGTAAGTTTGTGATAGAGACCAGATATCTTAACATATTATTCGTTGTTTCAAAAGGAATGGTACAATGTGGAGGCCTTTCACGTCTATAAGTTACATATCCTAATCAACAACGCAATCTCTATTTCAGACATGTTACCTGCTATAAATAATGTTTTAAATGCCGTCAAATGAGTTCACACTTTTGAGGCAGTAGCCACAAGTTCGTCGGGTCATACGTTGAATTATATGAATGAGATTACTAGATAGGACCGCTCCTTTAGAAGGTAGAGCACCCCCGAGTAAATTGATATCATCTATATACTCCTGCCAGCACAAGAACAGGTTTACTATACTCAATAACTCTGATACATTACTGGAGTTTTCCGTAACCTGACCCACCTGACAAACACTTTTGTTGTTCTTCTGACACACTTATATTCGGAAACCTTAGACAGGAATAAATCTGTGCTGTTATTCAGATAAAGGTGTGTCAGATGGGCCCGGTTACGGAAACTTCCTACTAAAACTGCCCACCAGGTTACCAATATAAAATTTTCTCTCTGTTTCTTCTTATGAAAGGACATCGCCAACAACCCTAAGTCCAAAAGCTATATGAATCCATATACAATTTTTATCACGGGAGCGGCACTGAATTGTGTGTACTACAATGTCAATCGATAAACTGTACAAATCTTTTCCGGTTATAACCGTAAACAACTTACAACTTGTAGCTCTTAATGAGAAGGGGGTTCAGCCAAAATATTTTGGTTTTGCAGATAAATGAGAAATTCAAACTTCTATATGATAGCCAAAATCAGTTTTGATAGTGTGAGTGGCGCCATCCATAGACTGGTTCCATTTCTCAAAAAAGTGCTTCCCTCACATACGAAGGCATTTTTGAGTAAAGCAATTGGGTTAGTTGTTTTTAATGAAATTTTTTGCTAATTCCAAATTTTCTGGTCCCAAGCTGATTTTGAGACGGAAATGTTCCTAATTAGCATAAATTCCAAAATGGTCGGCCATTTTAAATACCGTTTGTTTGTCATAACGCAAGATGTTAAGGGCTTGTAATTACTTCATTCCTTGTAGGGTTAAGGAATACAATTAGATCATTAGTTATAGCATTAGGTCAACTTAACAGTTAAATTTGCATAAAAATTTCAAAATGGGTCCGCCATTTTGACATTTTTGTACCTAACTCAAGATTTAAGGTTTGTACTTCATTCTTGTGGCTATACATCTGTTTTCAGGGTCAAGGGATTTAAATTTTAGTTCTGAGTTATGGTCATGCGCCATGAGTTGGGGTGACAAATGAGGGTGGCGTTACTTTTCACAATAGTTTTAACTTTATATTGTATCATACAACCAAGTTTGGTATTCAGCTGATTTATATTTCATTTTAAAGGGATTTATCCCAATCTAGCTTTGCTATGGTGGCAGATTCAGATTCAGTGTGCTATCTTACTTTTTGAGTTGCGAATTTTAAGTCAGTCGGGGTCAGAGAGGGTGTGCCTAATGATGAGGTGCCTACGGATGAGGCATGTGTTAAAGTCTACGGGATTTTTTGATATTCGGGGCTTTTTGCATTTCTTTTCGGTTTTATATCTTTTTAATATCTAACCCGCCATGTATAAGATAAATAACATAATCATTTTGTTGGTTATTTATTGGCATTCATTTTGACTCATACAAACAGTTTAAGCTATGATGTTAATTGAAGGTACCAAATTTAGGAACTGCCAACAAAATTGTTGTACTTTTTTACATCAAAATTTCAAATTTTCCACCTTATATGACACTTGTTGTACCCTGTATAAAATCAACGTACAAGTTGCAGATTTGTCTTCCATTACATGTTAAGCTTTTACAACAATATATAGTTTTATCGCTATCATCAAAAAATGAGATGACTTACTCTCAATTAAGTGTGAAAACGTGTATTTTTGGTATTTCACAAGCATGTAACAACACACTTTTTCTTTCTTTTCTTTTCTCCCAACTCCCTGGTGCATGACCTTATAGCATTTAGGTCCTTTTAGAGTTTAATTTGCATAAAAATTCCAAAATGGCCGCCGTTTTAAATTTATGCCAAATTAATTGTCCAATATATGGCAAAATACCTTCACTGATGGTCTAGTTGTGTTTCTCCGCACCTGACAAATATGTATAGACACAGAATGAAACCGGTTACAATCCTTAAATCTTGAGTTATGTACAAAAAATGTTAAATGGCGGGCCATTTTGAATTTAATCAAATTAGGCACATTCCCCTAAAAATTAGCTTTGGGGACCGGAGGATTTGGAATCAGCATAAAATTTCCATATAGAAACACGTTCAATTCTTTATACAACAATGCGCTCGACTAGTTGCTTTTTGAAAGATGGAACCAGTCTACCAGACTGATGATCGGGTAGTACTCCTTGAACTGAGAAACGCTTCATTGATGAACGTTTCAAACCTGTAATTCTTCCATCATAAGGGAAACGAAGACCTTGTCTTCCTGCTCTTATTGATAAAATTTTTTAAAACCTGTATTCCTGTCCATCAATAAGGGAAAACTAAGACCTTGTCTTCCGCGTTTTCATTGATAAATTTAAAAACCTGTATTCTTCCATCAATAAGGGAAAAAAAAAAACGAAGACCTTGTCTTCCTGCACGACAATGCCACACCGCAGAATAACTACTGGCTTCTAAGTAGACAAACCACATTATATTGGTCTGTCATGGACATCCAGGTCAGCAGATCTTTCACCCATTGAACCTCTTTGGCATGAACTTGGCTCGCGTGCGGAGGCAGACATTTATCCAATTCCAGCAGCAACACTTCAGGAGTTAAATTAAAGACTTCACAAAGAGCGGGTGAGAATTCTCCAAACGATCATCCAGTAGCTACAGCTCAGCATGAAAGCAGAATGACCGGAAGCATCAATACGTGTGACAGACATACAAGATATTATACGTTTTGTGGGGGATTTTTAAAACTGGAAGTCTAAAATACTATTAATTTCCTCCTTCCAAACTTGTTATATACTAAACACGTTTTACTACACCTAAGGGTGTTTTCGAAACGACATGTTGTCAAACATGTTTTGTTTCCTCCTCCTTCTCCTTATGGGTGAACCTTCCTGTCTCTTAATTAAGTATATAACGTGCGGGTTGAAAAGATAATAGTAAAAACGAAAACGCCTAATGTTTTGCAATATATGCCCTATAACCAAAGTGGTAGCTGAAAGCCTTTTTTCTTCACTTTAATTGGAATATAGTTGCTCATGCCAGCGTCTTCTCATGTTTCGCACATGTAAAAGTATCGCACTCTTTTCTTCCTAAGGATTTATTTTGGGAGTGTTCTTAGACTGTGCTAGATTTGCAACCTATATCCTTTCATACTTAGCAGCGGAATTGAACTGTAAATAATACAGCCGTAAGGGAGTATGTCTTTTGGGTTTGTGGCTCGTGTCATTGTACCCCTAGTAGTTCACGTCACTTAATACGGCAAGTTAACGTGCAGATATAGTAATATTTTAACCATTTTCCTCTTTGCAATTTTGTAATGATCCAAATTATATTTTTAGGTACAAACGTTGCCTCACCGTTTACCAGTGTTAACTTAAAGGAAAAATGCCATGATTCTGAATATTTGGAAAATTTGGTATGGATGAAAGCTTAAGTACGTAAGTACTATTATCAAATAGTTGAAATTGTCCCCATTTGTTGAGTATTTGCCCTTTATAATTTCCGCCCAATAGCTTTCTCGAAAACGATTGCGCGACAAATCCACATTGCAGGCAAATGGTGACGTCAAAGTGATGACCAGCATATATCCGCAGTGTTGCCCCTTTCCTATTCGAGGGAACTGCCAGGGGGTAGGACATGCCATCCTACAACAACGCCTGAAATTAACAAAATCGGCACAAAACCTCCGGCGCCGACTCGAGTTGCGAGTCCCAAATCGAGCAGGCCAGGTCGTGTCCTACCCCCCCCTGTGGAACTGCGATCGATGTGGGTTTTATTTATAATCAATAATAAAACACCCACGAAATGAAACAAAATATGTCATTCTGTAACTTATGTTCAAATTTATATACTGTACTTCATTAATCATCAATATTAACATTACATGGTGTCAGCATGACAAAAAATAAACAATTCGAGTCAACACGAGTTTTTTTGGTCATCACTTTTTGACCTTTCACGAGGAGACAAATTTGGCTCTTTTGATCAATGAAGGCAGGCGAAAAATCCGCCCGTTTTCTTCGTATGTCAAAAAGCAAAATTAAAATGCCTCTATTTTGTTAATTTAATACATCAAATTGTATTTTATTTTATTCGGGAAATTCGTGATGTATTTAATATATTTAAGAATGTAAGTCAAACTGACTTGACAAAATCTGACATATTTCCTTTAAATTGCATCATTCAGTATGACCTCGGAAGCTCATTTACTCGAACACACCGTTAAAGGAGTACTTGAAATCCTAAACGGAATTGAAGCTCTGTTTTTCAAGTACCCCCCGTCGGGACTAGGAGGTTGATATGGCTTTCTGGCCTATAATTGTTAATAAGTCCGGGCCCCGATGTTAGTTGTAGATAAATTGTAAATTAGTTGAACACAGAAATAGCGGCCGTTGGGTGACCATAAGATCTATTCTTATGAGGTCACTGCTGATAGATGCCTTCAGCATGCACACAGCCCTCGTCTTATACCAAGGGGGGGGGTGGGTTATCACCCCCATAGTGAACTTCGCTCCGGTGCGCTAAAAGCCAAAAACTTTCTAGGTAATCGTTATCTCATCCTGTCCGGTCATTTTTAGCGCAAAAATGGAGGTAGCACCTTCAAACCGGGGTTTAGGGTATGCCGTCAAAGTGGAGGGGTGGGGGGGTGGGGGGGGGGGGGGGGGGGGTGGTTTGCCACCCAAGGATTGTTATTGGTGTCAATTTTGAAAATATATGCACAGTATGTCTAAAACGTCATTGTTATGTAAAACTAGCCAATTGCCATCATTTAGAGTTGAAAACCGCATGAACGACTTCCTACTTTTTTTTTACGCAAAATTGGATTGTCCGCCTATTTTTCTGTGGAAATGCCAATTTTGCCGACTCGCGACTTGATGACGTCATTGTGACCCCTACTAGGTAAGTTTGGTACTTGTTTGGGTATCAATGGAAAGAGGAGAGACCAAGTTTATCTCCCTGGTATCAAAATCATAAGGATCGGGTGCTTTATAACGAATTCTCGAGGGGGGTGGTAACCACCCCCCCCTTGTACACCGTGTTACAAAACAAAAGGCTTGGTAATACGAGGTTAACCAATATACATGAAATGTTTAACTATGGTGTTAAAACCATGTTTACCCCGCGAATCAAAATGAGCTAATTTTCTCCTGATAGGGGGATAACCACCATGGTCCTAATGGTTGAAATGGTAAAACTATCACGCAAAACTCAAGAAAGACAGTTTGGATGGGATATTCTATCTCTCAAACTAATTCTTAAATTAAAATCGCCCAAATGGTCATTTTGGCCAACGTGGGTCAAATTGCCCAATAGTTACTTTTGAACAACACGTTTTGCAGTGTGAGCAAACTTCCAATTGGATAAAGACATGCTAAATACTCAACCCTAATTCTAACTAACACTGAATCCTTTATTAAACCTCAAAATCTAGTCCCTTGCTTTATTTCATGAAATTATTTCACGAAGGAAACTGCAGTTACATTCAGGAAAGAAAATGTTCAGGTGAGATTTGAAATATTTTCAGAATTGTAAAATGATTTCACACTGTGTAAATACCTCTTCTTGAAATCTGGGGTTCCCTCTGATCACAATATCTGGGTTTATAGCCTTTGTCATTGCAAGTACCAATCTATTCGGCAGATTTATTTTATACTCAAGAATAGAAGAAAGCTATGGACAAGTCACTACAGCCAATAGAACTGAATTTGAAATTTCCAGGCCACTACATTGATAAGCTGAACTAATAAAACAAACGATATTCTCAATTTCTGTCACTATTAAAATCTTAAAGGTGTTTAGATGGATGAATATACGATGGCCCATCAATGATACGATGGTATAGGGCTTGTATATCGTTACATAAAGGCGCATACCTTCTGATAAACCAAGAAATATTCGCAATAACTTTGAACGACATTTATGTGATCCACTGGAAAGCTCTTCAGAACGATAGTATTGAAAAGATCCACCCCCCAAGTTTGGAAGATATAGATATTGTAAAACAGGTTCTAACTTGTGATTCAAATAATTATGTTCACTTACTTGTGGATATTTTCAGCAAGCAACGTTGCCTTTCTCAACACTTAAGATGTGAATGCTATCGTTGATTTTCCTAGCGGCATAGTTGCCAGCTCTTTTGACCTTTGGGTTATTTTTTTTTATCAGCAAATCATCAAAACTGCGAAAGTTTATTTTGCCTTCACCTTTGTTCTGGGTGGTGCCCCTCTTCCTAATCTCATAGCTCGCCTCAAATCCATCTCCTATAACGTCTGTTCGGCTCCTATGATTTGCTCATTTTATCCTATAACATGATCCTTTTCCAAGAACAAATTGACCACAAAAAGGTCAATTTCGACACTTTTTAAATCGGTCAAAATTGGAGCCCCTATTCGTAGCAGTGTGCATCGTTGCATACTACCTCGGTTAATGACCCTGATATATCATTAAGGTTTACCTTTTTAAAAGGGTGTCAAACTCCAATTATTGAATAACTTTCCCAGAAGAAAATATGAAAAAAAAATGTGTTTTTGTCAGTATTCCGTTGATTTTCCCTAAATGGTGAAGGGACTACTCATTTCTTTCTTACTATTGTAATAATGTGGCCTTTTGTGTAATTTTGAAGTTTTAAAAATGCTTGCTTTTTATTTTACGCTAAATCATCAACCGTGATATCCAAGATATTGTAAAATTTGTTGACACCTACAGAATGTGCCACACGTCTTCAAATATATTCTCTTACGGACTATCCAACTGTTTTAGTTAAGTAGGTTACTGAAATACTTGATCACTCGTACTTGTCGTCAAACCAGAAAAAGCCATTATTTTCTGTTAGACGTTTGTTTCACAATCGGTTATTTACCTCGCGTATCGTGCTTAAAAACATTTATTAGCTATGATGGCCTGTCCCCAAGGAATGTCCATTTAAGATTAAGGCCCATTATGCCATATATCACTAACGCAAAGGTTTGAGTGAGGTACATACGTTTTTCAAAGTATTGATACTCCACTCAATATCATAAATAGTGTTTAACTATTGTACCGTATTAACATGTGTTTTGTGATTTTTGTTTATTTGGATTTTTTGAAGTCATATGTTTACTTGTAATAAATATGAGATCTAGTGACCGTACGAATATTTTAACAACCTATTACCAATTTCAATAAAGGCGAATAGTTCTTTATATTCTATTCATATTTTTTACGTTGTAGATGAGAATCGTTGGTGACTTACAGATATTTTAAACCCTTTCAGATTTAAGTAGCCGATACTTCTCATAATGTTCATAATCCGCATTTCACAAAACAGTTTTTCTATCCATCATTAAATTTGTGTTATCATTTATGATAACGCTTGTCCTTTTTCGTTCGTGCTATATTTAAAAGAGTTACCAACTTCATCTTATTAGTAGATTACTTAGTAACGGTCATTAAATAATGTTAGTGGAGGCATCAAAGTTGGTCTTGGTTTAACCGACATTCACTTTTTGCTTACATCAACCACTCAAATTTATGTTTTGTTTCAGACACGTGTGGTCTGGCATAGATGAATCGACCAGACATTTTACACTAGATTAATCAGTGTGTGGAATAGAAAAGGTCGATTATATATTCCTGGCATCACTAACGTATAATCTGCTTCCTTGGAAGTGAGGCAATTATACCCTTTAGTAGGCTGAAAAAGCTTATTTTAAGGAGCCGTCAAACTTGTGCGTCCTTGAGATAAAATTCACATGACACAGTTGTGACATGGAAATTGCATGAAAGGAGAGAGGTCGTACATGTCCGCATAATGTCCCAGATACCAGATATTATACCACAAAACCTCGGTCATTTGTTGATTGTTAACAGTTTAATTTTTTTAATAATTTTTTTTATTGGTGCGTCTTAACTCTAAAATAATGTGCTTTTCCAATCACGCATTCAACATTTTCACCGAAAGGGGAAACAGTAAATGCAAATACTCAAATTATATGCATATTAACTAATTCATAATTATGCATATTTTGAGTTGAACCCGTGTCTGTACATTTCAGTTTATATCTGTTAAACAAGCTAGGAATTTCTATGATCTTACCACTAAAAGGGTATCAAGTTACGCCGTTCCACCCTTCGGGTGCTTTATAACAAGTTCTCAGAGGGGGGTGGTAACCACCCCCCCCCCCCCTGGGTAAAACCGTGTTAGCAAAAAAATGCTTGGTAAACGAGGGTAACCAATATCATTAAATGTTTAACTATGGTGTTTAACGCGAACAAAATGAGCTAATTTTCTGATATCGATAACCCACCAGTGGTCCTAATGGTAGTGAAATGGTAAAACTTCACGCAAACCAAGAAAGACAGTTTGGATTGGATATTCCTAAAAACTGAATTCTATAAATTAACTCGCCCAAAGTGGAATTTTGGGCCAACGTTGGTCAAATTGATTGCCATAGTTTTAGACTTTTGAACAAACAAAGACACGTTTTGCAGGGTTACACAAATTTCCAATTGGATAAGACATCGCTAAACTAACCTAATTCTAACAACATTCAACACTGAATCCTTTATTAACTCAAAATCTAGTCCCTTGCTTTATTTCATGAAAATTATTTCACGACATGATACTGCAGTTACATCCTCAGGAAAGAAATGTTTCAGGTGAAGATTTAAATATTTTCAGATTGTATGAAATGATTTTCAAACTGTGGAAATACCTCTCTTGAAAATCCGGGATTTCCCTCTGATCACACTATCTGCCGTTTATAGCCTTTGTCATGCAGTACCTCTATTGCAGATTATTTCTACTCAGAATAGAAAGCTATGAGACAAGTCACTACAAGCACAAATAGACTGAATTTCCCGGCCACTACAATGATAATTTACTAGAAACTAATAAAACTCGAACGATATGCCTCACTTTCTGTCTATAAAATGTTAAAGGTGTTTTAGATGGATGAATATACGTGGCGCATCAAATGAAGTACGATTGTTATAGGCTTGTTTTCGTTACCAGAAAGGGCGCATACTTCTGCTAAACACAAGAAATATTCTCAATAACTTTGAACGACATTTTAATAGATCCACTGGAAAGTCTTCGACCGATAGTTTGAAAAGATCCACCAAGTTTGGAAGATATGATATTGTAAAAACAGTCTAACTTTGATTCAAATATTATGTCACTTACTTGTGGATATTTTCAGCAAGCAACGTTGCCTTTCTCAACACTTAAATGTGAATGCATCGTTGGATGTTCCTACGGCATAGTTGACAGCTCTTTTTGAACCTTTGGTTATTTTTTTTAGATCTCAAATATCAACCTGCGAAAGTTGATATTTGCCTTCACCTTTGTTCTGGGTGGTGCCCCTCTTCCTAATCTCATACCGCCTCAATCCCATCTCCTAAACGACTTGTTCGGCTCCTAGAGTTTTGCCTCATTTGATCCTATAACATGATCTTTTCAGCAACAAATTTGACCACAAAAAGTCAATTTCGACACTTTTTATTCGGTCAAAATTGACCACTATTTCGTAGCAGTGTCCTAGTTGCATACTACCCCTTTCGGTTAAAATGACCTTAATCATTAAGGTTTACCTTTTAAAATGGTGTCAAACTCCAATTATTGAATAACTTTCCAGAATAAATAATGAAGTTTTATTAAAAAAAAAAAATGTTTTTCGTCAGTATTCTTTTGATTTTCCTAAATGGTGAAGTGACTACTCATTTCTTATTTTCTTACTATTGTAATAATGTGGTCTTTTGTGTAAGGTTGAAGTTTAAAAAATGCTGCTTTTATTTTACGATTTTACGTACGCTAATCAATCACCTTGATAGGCCAAGATATTGGTAAAATTGTTTGACACCTACTAGATATTGCCAGCACTCCTTCAAATATATTCTCTTACGCTATCCAACTGTTTTAGTTAAGTAGGTTACTGAAAACCTTGAATCACTCGGTAACTTTTCTTCACCGACAAAGCCATTAATTTCTGTAGACGTTTGTTCACAGTCGGTTATTTACCTCGCGTATACGTGCTTAAATCCAAAACATTTATTCAGCTATGGCCTGCCAAGGAATCATTTAAGAAAGATTAAATGCCCATTATGCCTATATCACAAACGCAAAAGGTTTTTTGGAGGTGGGTTAAATACTTTGCAAAGTATGGCTAATCCACTACAATATCATTAAATAGTGTTTAAACTATTGTACATGTATTACATTGTGTTTGTGATTTTTGTTTTAATTGATTTTGAGGTCATATGTTTATACTTGTAGATGAGATCTTTAGTGACCGTAACGAGATATTTAACCTATTACAATTTCAAATAATAAAGCCGAATAGTTTCTTATATTCGATTCCTATGTTTACTTTGTAGATGAATCGTTGGTGACCTTACGAGATATTTAACCCTTTACAGATTGGTAGTAGCCGAAATAATTCTCATAATTTCATAATACAAGCATTAAACATCACCGTTCTATCCATCCTTAACTTTGTGTTATCATTTAAATATACCTTTGTTTTTCGGGCACATATTAAAAAGAGTTACTCAACTTCAGCTTATTAGTAGGATTATTAGTAAGGTCATTAAATAATGTTAGTGGAGGCATCAAAGTTGGTCTTGTTTATACCGAAATTTCATTTTCTTACTCACCACGCAAATTTATGTGCTTCAACAAGTGGGTCAATGGAATAGGATGAATCGACCAGACATTTTACTATGATTAATCAGTGTGTGGAATAGAAAATGGTCGATTATATATTCCTGGCATGCCTAACCTATAATCGCTTTCTTGGAAGTGAGGAATTATAAACATTTAGTAGCTGAAACATCTTATTTAGGAGCACTCCCTTGTGGCGTCCTGAATAAATTCACATTAACAACAGTTTGACCATGGAAATTGCATGAAAGGAGAGAGGTCGTACATGTCCGGCCTAAGGTCCCAGATACCAGATATTATTACAACACTCGGTCATTTGTTGATTGTTGAACAGTTTATAGTTTTTTTATTGCGTCTTAACTCTAAATAATGTGCTTTTCACGCATTACAGTTTTCATCACCGAAAGGGAACAAGTAAAATGCAAAATCTCCAAATTAAAATGCATATTAACTAATTCAAATTTGCATAAAATTTGAGTTGAACCCTTGGTCTGTACATTTCAGTTTATAATTCGTTAAACAAAGTTAGGAATTTCTATGATCTTACCACTAAAAGGGTATCAAGTTACGGATACGCCCTCCACCTTCAAAAAAGCCGTCAAATATAGTCACATTCCAACAGTAGTGGCTTCGAGGTACTCTTCGAATTGATTTCAATGCCTGAACTAGGGACGACCCCTTTGGGGTGACAATACGATGTATTCATTATGAGGTCAGTTATGACAATGCAGTCACAATTATGTAATTTTTTCACTCCATGCATTACAGGTTAAAAATCTCTGGTGTTACTACGAAACCCGGACATTTAACCGGTGGTGGCAGAGATATAGTCCCCGGGCTCAAAGTCCGACTACAATGGTGAACAAAAGAGCAATCGATTGAGTTGACACTTCACGCAACACAGTTTTTTCAGTCACGCTTTATTTCCGTGTCGTCTATGAGCCCGGATGGACCTGCCGGACTATACCTCCTTTTATTTTCTACCTAACCGCTCTCTCTTCTCGAAACAGTATTGATAATTGTAAATTGTGAATGGTCCCCAAGGAATCTTGAAGGTAATTTTTTCTCGCCGAAAACTCTAAAAGACCATTTAAATGGAATCGTGTTAAAATGATTAATGATAGTTTTATTTCTCAGAAAAAAATAGTTTATTTTGTTTTATTTATAGTTTAAACTATAACAATGGAATTTTGTTAGTATTTGGTTCAATATCAGAGACATTATGGCACTAAATTCCGTTGGCACAATTAACTAAACCACAATCCGAATTGATATGGACACCAACTCTTAAACCTTAAAAAAAAAAACCCCGAAAGACCCGCATCCCTAATCTTAATTCCAAATTCACACCCTAATCTTAATCGAAGTCCCACTAAGTTTATTTCATGAAATTGTTTTAAACAATGTTTTAACAATCAAGAAAGGCACGCTTTGGATAGAGGTTTGTAAGATTTAAGATAGTAAACACGATGTTAAAGTGTGAGTACATGGGATATCCGTCAAATCCGGGTTTCTCTCTAAGCAAGCACGGCACTTGCGTTTATAGCACTTGTCAGTATTCCTATTGGCAGATTTAGTTTACACTGAAAGAGAAGTCCTGCGACAAGTCCACTACAAGCACAAATAGCTGAATGTCAGGAAGCATCAATACGTGTGACAGACATAACAAGATATTATACGTTTGTGGGGGATTTTTAAAACTGGAAGTATATACTGTTAATTTCCTTCCAAACTTGTTATATACTAAAACACGTTTTATCTACACCAGTAAGGTGTTTCGAAACGACATGTTGGTCAAACATGTTTGTTTCCTTACTACTTATGGGTGAAACCTTCCTGTACTCTTAATTAAGTATATACAGCGTTGCGGTTGAAAAAGATAATAGTAAACGAAAAACGCCTAATGTTATTGCAATATATGCCATATAACCAAAGTGGTAGCTGAAAGCCTTTTTTCTTCACTTTAATTGGAATAGAGTTGCTCATGCCATCGTCTTCTAATGTTCGCACATGTAAAAGTATCGCACTCTTTTCTTCCTTAGGATGTATTTTGGGAGTGTTCTTAGACTGTGCTAGATTTGCAACCTATATCCTTTCATACATGAGCAGCGGAATTGGATGTAATAATACAGCCGTAGGGAGTATGTCTGCTCGTGTCATTGTACCCCTAGTAGTTCACGTCACTTAATACGGCAAGTTAAGCGGTCAGATATAAGTAATATTTTAACATTTTCCTCTTCAATTTTCGTAATGAAGCCAAAGTATATTTTTAGGTACAACGTTGCATCACAGTTACCATGATTTAACTTAAAGGAAATATGTCATGATTCTGAATATTTGGAAAATTTGGTATGGATGGAAAGCTTAATTAACGTAGATTACATATAAATCAAAATAAGTTGAAAATTGTCCACATTTGTTGAGTATTTTGCCCTTTTAATTTTCCGCCCAATAGCTTACTCGAAAACGATTCCGACAAATCCACATCGCAGGCAAATGGTGACGTCAAAGTGATGACCATCATATCGCAGTGTTGCCACTTTCCTATTTGAGTGAACTGCCAGTGGGGTAGGACATGCCATCCTAACAGCAACAGCCTGAATTCAAATAGGCATCAACATCCGGCGCGACTCGAGTGCTAGTCCAAATCGAGCAGGTCGTGTCCTACCTCCCCTGTGAACTGCGATCGATGTGTTTTTATATCAATAATAATAAAACACAACGAAATGAAACAAAATATGTCATTCTGTAACTTATTTTCAAATTTTATTATTACTTTCATTAATCCATCAATATTACAGTGTCAGCAATGACAAAAAAAATAAAAATTCGAGTCAACACGATGTTTTGGTCATCACTTTGACCTCACGAGGAGAGCAAAATTGGGCGCTTTTGATCAATGAAGCATGGCGAAAAATCCGCCCGTTTTCTTCGTATGTCAAAAAGCAAAAATTAAAATGCCTCTATTTTGTTAATTTGACATCAAATTGTATTATTTTTTCGGGAATTCGTGATGTATGTACATATATTTTATGAATGTAAGTCAAACTGAGCTTGACAAAAATCTTGACATATTTCCTTTAATGCGATTCATTCAGTATGACCTCGGAAAGCTCATTTACTCGAACACCGTTAAAGTGGAGTACTTGAAATCCTAACGGACTGAAGCTCGTGTTTACAAGTTACCCTCTGGGACTGGGGAGGTTTATATGTATTTCTGGCGCATAGAATTGTCAATATAGTCCCGCTCGCGATGTTATGTTGTAGTATAAATTGTGAAAATTAGATACAAGCACATAGCGGCCTTTGGCTGACCATAAGATCTATTCATTATGAGGTCACTGCTGAGTAGATGCCTTCCGCAGGCAGCAGCATGCCTCGTCTTACCAAGGGGGGGGTGTGGTTATCACCCCAGGACTTCGCTCCGGTGCTCTAAAATGCCAAAACTTTCTAGTTAAATCGTTCTCTCATCCGTCCGGTCATTTTACGCAAAAATGTGACGGTAGCACCTTCACAGGGTTAGGGTATGCCCGTCAATGAGGTGGGGGGGGTGGGTAATTTTTTGTTTTTTGGTGCATTTTTTGAAAATATTATGCAAGTATGGCTCTAAAACGTCATGGTTATGTAAAACTAGCCAATTGCCATCATTTAGAGTTGAAATCCGCATGAAAAACCGACATTCCTACGTTTTTTAGCGCAAATTTGGATTTTTCGCCTATTTTCTGTGGAAAATGCCAAGTTTGCCGACTCGCGGACTGATGAGTCATTGTGACGCCATAATAGGTATGTTGGTACTTATTTTGGTATCAATGGAAAGAGTAGGACCAAGCTATCCCCTGGTATCAAAAACACCCCCCCTCAAATAAGCACTCGGGTGCTTTGTAACGAATCCTCGAGGGGGGTGGGAACCACCCCCCTGTAAACCGTGTTACAAAAAAAGGCTGTAAGACGATGGTTCCCATATCATGAAATGTTTACTATGGTGTTTACTCGCGATCAAAATGACTAATTTTCTGATATCGCTACCACCAGTGGTCCCAATGTATGAAGGTAAAACTCACGCACACGCAAAATAACAGTTTGGATGGATAATTCCTATAAAACTATTCTATAATTATCGCCCAAGTGGTAAATTTGGCCAACGTTGGGTCACTTGCCCAATAGTTTAGACTTTTCACCAACACGTTTTGTCAGTGTTAGCAAAATTCCCATTGGATACAGACATGCTAATTCTAACCCTAATTCTAACTTAACACTGAATCCTTTATTCCTCAAATCTAAGTCCCTGCGTTATTTTCAGAAATTATTTCACGAAGGATAAAGTACAGTTACATCTCAGGAAAGAAAATGTTCAGGTGAAGTTTGAAAATATTTTCAGATGTAGAAATGAGTTCAAAACTGTGAAATAGGCTCCTGAAATCCGGGTCCCTCTGATCACAATATACTGGGTTTATAGCCTTTGTCATGGCAGTACTTCTATTGCAATTTAGAATTTATACTCAGAATAGAAAGCTTGAGACAGTCACACAAGCACAAAGAGACTGAATTTCCAGGCACTGCATTGATATTACTAAACTTAATAAAACCGAAACGATATTCATAAATTTCTGTAAATTAAAATCTTAAGTGGCTAGATGGAGAATAGACGGGGCCCATCAAATGATACGATTGGTATAGGGCTTGTAGTATCGTTACAAGAAAGGCCGCATACCTCGGATAAACACAAGAAATATTCGCAATAACTTTGAACGACATTTATATAGATCCACTGGAAAGCTCTTCAGAACGATAGTATTGAAAATATCCCACCAATTTTGGAAATATAGAATATTGTAAACAGGTTCTAACTTGTGGATTCAAATAATTTTGTTCACTTCTTGTGGATATTTCAGTCAAGCACGTTGCCTTTCTCACACTTCTAGATGTGAATGCTATAGTTGGATGTTCCTAGCGGCCATATTGCCAGCTCTTTTGCCCTTTGGTTGTTTTTTTTAGATCAGAAAATCAGCCAAAACATGCGAAAGTTGAATATGTGCCTTCACTTTGTCTGGGTGGTTCCCCTCTTCCTAATCTCTATAGCCACCTCAATCCATCTCCTATAACGATCTTGTTCGGCTCCTATGAGTTTTGCCTCATTTGATCCTATAACATGATCATTTTCAGCAAAACGTTTTGACCACAAAAATGGTCAATTTCGACCCTTTTATCGGTCAAAATTGGAACACTATTTCGTAGCAGTGTGCATAGTGGACTACTACCTCGGTTAATGACCCTGATATATCATTAAGGTTTACTTTACAGATAATAATGGAAAAAAGGTTTATTTTAGTATTTTCCTAAATGTGAAGTGACTACTTCATTTCTTACTATGTATACTGTGTCTTTTGTGTAAGTTTGAGTTTAAAAATGCTGCTTTTTATTTTACCTAATCCTCAACCGTGTGGGGTGATGCCAGATTTGGTAAAATTGTTTGACACCTACTAGATAGGCCAGCATGCTCTTCAAAATTATTCTCTACGGACTATCCAACTGTTTTAGTCAGTAGGTTACTGAAATACTTGATCACTCGTACTTTTCTTCACCGAAAAAGCATTCATTTTCTGTTAGACGTTTGGTTCACTCGGTTATTTACTCGCGTATACTGCTTAAACATTTATTCAGCTATGGCCTGCCAAGGAATGTCCATTTAGCTTAAGGCCCATGATGCCATATATCACTTACGCAAGGTTTGGAGGTGAGGCAATCCGTTTTTCAAAGTATGGATACTCCAATACACTATCAGTAAATAGTGTTTTAAACTATTGTACAATGTATACATGTGGTTTTTGTGATTTTTGTTTATTTGGATTTTTGAAGGTCATATGTTTCTTTGTAGATGAGATCTTTAGTGACCGTAACGAGATATTTAACCTATTACAATTTCAATAAAGCCGAATAGTTTCTTATATTCGTATTCCTATTTTTACTTTGTAGATGAGATCTTTGGTGACCTTACGAGATATTTAACCTTTTACAGAGTTAAATAAGCGAATAATTCTCAATAATTCATAAAAGAGCATTTCAACAGTTCTATCCAATTATATTTGTGTTATCATTTAATATAACCCTTTGTCCTTTTCGGGCTATATTAAACGAGTTACTCAACTTCAGCTTATTAGTAGGATTACTTCGTAAATGTCATTAACATGTTAGTGTAGGCATCAAAGTTGGTCCTTGGTTATACCGAATTCATTTTCTTACATCCCCACGCAAATTATGTTGCTCAGACAAGTGTGGTCTGGAATGATGAATAGACTCAGACATTTTACTAGATTACTCTGTGTGGAAATAGAAAATGGTCGATATTTCCGGCATGCACAACCTATATCGCTTTTTTTTCTTGGAAGTGGGAATTATAACATTTAGTAGCTGAAAAAGCTTATTTAGGAGCACTCAACTTGTGCGTCCTTGAGATAAAATTCACATGAAACAGTTTGACATGACATTGCATGAAGGAGAGAGGTCTTACAGTCCGCTAAGGTCCCAGATACCGGATAGTTATTACACACTCGTCATTTGTTGATTGTTTAACATTTTTTATATTGTTTATTTAATGCGTCCTTAACTCTAAAATAATGTGCTTTTCACGCCATTACAGTTTTCACGAAAGGGAACCAAGTCAAAAATGCAAAATATCTCCAAATTTAAATTATGGCATATTAAGCTAAGTCATAAATTATGCATAAAATTTGATTGAATCGTGTCCCTGTACATTTCAGTTATATCTTTTAACAAAGCTAAGAATTTCTATGATCTTACCACTAAAAGGGTATCATTACGTACCTTGTCCACCTTCCAAAAGCCATTCAAATATATGTCACATTCCCACAGTAATGCTTCAGGTACTTCCGAATTGATTTCAATGACCATAACTACGGGAACGAGCCCCTTTGGGTGACAATACGATTGTATTTTCATTATGAGGTCATTTATGACATATGCATTCAGCATTCTGTAATTTTTTTCACCATGCATTCAGGTTTAAAAATCTTTGGTTTTTTTTAAAATTTAAATGGTAAACATTTTGATACAGTCTGTATATTCCTCCGGGCTCACGGTCCGACTACAATGGTGAACAATAGGGCAATCGTTCAGTTGACTCTTCACGCAACATTAGTTTCACTCTTTATCCCGTTGTCGTCTGTGGAGCCCGACTAGGACCTGCCGGACTCTACCTCCTTTTATTTTCTACTAACGTCTCTGCAAACAGTACTGATAATTGTAAATTGTGGATGGTCCCAAGGAAGCGTTGAAACTGTATCCTTTCTCGCCGAAACGCTTAAAAGGAACCAATTGAAATGGATAGTGGTGTTTAAATGGGATGAATGGTAGTTTTATCAGAAAAAATAGTTTTATTATTTTGTTATTTTAGGTTTAAACTATAACAAGAATTTTGTTAGTATTTGGTTTCATTATCAGAGACAATTATGGCACGAAATTCCTTTGGCACATTAACTAAACCACAATCCGAATTGGATAGGACACCAACTCTTACCGCATCCCTAATCTTAATTCCAAATTCACCCTAATCTTAATTAGTCCACTAAGTTATTTCATTGACATGTTTTAAAAATGTTTAACTCAAGAAAGGCACGCTTTGGATAGAGGTTTGTAAGATTTAAGATAGTTAAACGATGTTTAAGAGTGTAGTACAATGGGGGGATAGCGTCAAATCCGGGTTTTCTTCAAGCCACGCACTTGCGTTCTAGCACTTGTCAGTATTCCTATTGGCAGATTTAGTTACACTGAAAAGTCGAAGTCTGCGGACAAGTCACTAAAGCACAATAAGGCTGAATGTCCAGGGCATGAAATTGATGTTCGCTTATGATTAAGAAACCCACTACATTTTATGAATTTATGATTTTTACGCTCTTAAAGGTGTCTAGAAGGACGAAATTTTGGGTCATATCAGATATTACGATTGGTACTCAGTGTTGGAATATCGTTGGATAAGGACATAGACACGTTTATGACTTGTCATTGGGCATTGGGATAAACACAGAAATATTCTTTGAACGACATTTATGTAGACCCACTTTAATTCTCTTACTCGGTTGAAAGAATTCCATTGTAAACTTTTGCAACTCTTGCAACTTTTGTTTTGATGACATTGTCAGAACATCAGAGTGGCAACAACACATTTAATTCATGTTCCGTCATTTTTTTAAGGTGACAAAAAGTAGATGTTTACATTGCTTACACTTACCACCATTGGTTGATTTAAGTGTATTTCAGATATACCATTTAATATCTGCGATCTCAGCGTTCAAGGTGTTTGTTGCACGTACATTGGTTTCCAGCATTTTTGGGCCATGACAGAACACGATGGTGTAATGTTCACGAGTAAGGTGTCCGTGCTTGTCTGTGCTTCAAAACCAGTGCATTAAAGAGGGTGTCCAGACGAATATTAGATATATTGAAATTAACTTGACCTATGTGAAAACAATTTGAATGTCTACAATGTACATATTTCAAATTTTGCTAATAAAAAATCATTGCAGGTACTTCCCAATTCCCCATTAGTGTTGCACAGGGGCGGCGCCAAGGTAAAATCTTAGGACGGCGAAAAATTAGGCGATTAATTCATATAGGTAACCCCCTTATTTTTAACGCAATTTATTGCTTAAACCCCTATTTTCTGAATAGGGGTTACCTATGGCACCGCCCCTGCCGTTGCATACGGCTAAGGTGTTAATCCACGTAGCATATATGGGATCAATATATTTAAACATGTCTATAGAAAAGAACAAAAGTAACGGTAAGCGAGTTACTTACCAATATTTTTCAAACTAGGAATTTTTAACACTGCAGTTATTGGTAGTTGTTTTGGTAAAAGGAAGAAAGATTAATAATTACTATTAAAACAACAACAGCAACAGTACGGCAACAACACAAAACATAATAATAATAACCACTAAACGTTAGAGCGAACCGTTGTAGAGGGGTAAAAATAAAAAACACAACAAAAACATTGTTACTAGGGACCTTGGCAAAAAGTGAGCAAGAGTGTTCATCTAGAAAGACAATGCAAATAAGAAATAATATTCACCATCTGCTTTGCTGTGTTTAGTTATCATGTTATGTAGCAAAATAGACCAGAAGGCTATGTAATTCAGTGCACATTGAGTGGCTAGTGGCGGTTGTATCCTCTACCTCGTAAACAAAACATGTGGTATAGTAAAAAATATTCCTTATTTTAATCTTTTCGCCAATATGAATAATTAGAGACATTTCTTACCGAGGTGGGAGCACCTTTTTTACCCCTGTATAACCAGAAAATCGAATTTTTCAGCATTTTGACCACATAACTCAAAAAATATAGGTCGTCCATTTACAAGCAATACGTATTTGTATTCCTTATAACTAGACCACCAATTTCATACACTTTCGTGGGAATTTCAGCTTCCCCCTTATGTAACTGAGAAACTGAGAAATCTACAATGGCCAATAGGTTGTGTTAATTTTCGAGACGTTTTCGTCCATAACGTCAAAAGACTACATTCCAGGACTTTAAATTTCACTGGGGTAATAAGAAAAATATGATTTTTTTCTTCTGATACCAATATCTTTACTTTGATGAAGTTAAATCAGTGGGGGGGGGGGTGTCCATCGGCCCACCCACCTTTAAAATTTTACGAATACCTAAAATACCTAGAGGTGTGCCTTACAATATAAAGAATCATCAGTAAAATTTTCTATTCTGACACGAATGGAATACGAACGCAAAAATGTCACAATGTTTGTACTGCAAAGTATGACCTTTAGCAAAAATTTTCGCCATTGTGGATTTCTGGCGTCATTTATGTCCTAAAATGTATAACTTTATATATCCTCCTTTGAAATACAGGAAGATATAATGCAAAATATTCACATCCATTCTTATATCCGGTGCACGTTAACTAAATGCGAAAACAAACAAACAAAACCGTTTATTACGTTATTATGTGAACCGACAAGAAGGTAACGTGTTACATACCCTGAAGGCCCTAACCATCACAGTGTATCTTGGGTAAGCGTGCGTCTGACACATATTATATATAAAAAAACAGTGATAAAAATGAAGGAAACAATTATACTCCAACGCCCATGTTAGCCTTCTCAAAGTAATTCCGCGGTTTAAAACGATATTTAGGTAATACAAAAACAAATTTCATCCAATCATTTTATTGAAAACAATTCAGATTTATTGTGTTTAAATGTTAAAAACCGAGTGGACGAGATATGTATTTATTATTGTTTCATACAATATTTCTTTAAATAGAGCAGGAGCTCAGAGGGGCCTTATTTAAGGAATTCGTCCATCCCCCACTACAGAAAATGTTTGACACCTGTGGTAGTATATACAGTATATCAATGTTAGGTAGTTAGTAATCTCAAATTAAGGTGTCGCTTTTTCAATAGGGGCCAATTTAAGGTTACACAGGGGTCAAACTTTTAAAATACTCCAAACATGTTGAAAAGTATGCCATGCTACCCGACTAGTCAAGGATTCCAATGAATAACTTGAACCGCTTACAACCATTGGGTAAAACATTACAAAATGGTAAAAAGGTCAATCTCAATTGAAAGTTACTCTGATTATATTTTAAATACTTGCACATTATTGCCTGAGGAAAGAGCACTCTCTAAAAGTATAGTTTTGGTTATGTTAAATGTTTACCGTACAAACTATACATTTTTGGAATGACTAGACGCACAATATGGCATATTTTTGGCCCCGTTTGAAAAAGTGAGACCACAATTTTGAGACTACAAACTACCTAGCATTGATATAGATGGCCATAATAAGTACCAAAGGTGTCAAACCTTTCTATATGAACGATGATTTTGACCCAGGTCTGTGCTCCTGCCCTAAAAGCACGTATATCCAAATCCCTTCATTTTTGTGTTTGACCTTTGTAAGCGAAATGTGCAAAATTTGAATGATAAATTCTAACACAGGAATAATACTTTACATAAGATGGGATTGTAATTTTGGATAATCATTATAGGATATGCACATTAAGAATGTGGCGACATAATTTTGACGACTGATATAAGTAGGAATTTTAACTCCTGAAAAAAGTTCCATGTGGAGAATCTCGCGATATAGACATACAAATGTCATGACTTGCATGTAAAAGCGCCCTCTATTGCTTAATCTCCATTGAATGTAAAAAGAGTCCTGTTTACTGACAAGTATTCCATGAAACGTCAAATACGGCAATGACCTTTCTAATTCGATTTAAATGTGAATTTAATTGAATTCATTCACAAGCAATACTGAAACTATTTGTACAGTTCTAATGTCATTGAACGCTTTTAAAAAGGCCAAAAAAAAAACCCTGAAAAAAACTTAATCCCTTGAAAG
Organism: Ophioderma brevispina; assembly: GCA_023653785.1. NCBI lineage: Eukaryota > Metazoa > Echinodermata > Ophiuroidea > Amphilepidida > Ophiodermatidae > Ophioderma > Ophioderma brevispina. The sequence goes on from JAMKCH010012726.1 coordinate 80,140, forward strand.
GTACGACATTTGGAATCATTTTGCTGTATAAATCAGCAGAAATACTATCTTTAAAGCCACACTCACACGACTGAATATGCTAGAGTGGTGTTTCTAAATGTTTTTGGCGCCAAGGGTCTCCTGTAGTCATCTCAAGTTGTACAACATTGCAATGTGAGCCGGAATGGTCATATGAAAACAAGCCCGCACTCGAGGATATTTCATGTTATTTGCCTTCATTTACATATCGCCATACGTGGGTGAACGACACAAAGATGAGAAAATACATTTATAAAGGTTGTGTATTATTCACATTGGTGCCTAGACCGGACACAAGTAATACATAACATATTAGCAGCTACAAACTATTTATAAGCTCTAAACCTGGTAATGGCCACCTGGACTGTGGTATTGAAAATTCATAAAATGACAGCCAAGAGGATATTTGTCCCAGCAAGCGGTCGTTTAGGCAGGAAGTATGCCAGTTGCGACGGCCTGATTGCCCAAGATGACCAATATGTCAGGTAGAGAAATGTTAATATGATGGGCAATATACAAAATCGTTTTTGGTTATAAAACTTAGTACTCTGAAAGCAAAGTTGTAAGGGGGACATACCGTGAATATACATGAGAACCATAACATAAGAGATAGCTGCAAATAGCATTAATATTATGTTGCAGCGGGCACGACTCTTGATGGGGCATGACAAGAAAAGAGTGCTGCACTCTGAGTTTTGTGATAGACTGCGGTGCTGTAATTCAGAGTGCTATGCGAAAAAAAATATTAAAGGGCAAAAACAACTAACAGCACATTAAGCGTTGTTGTTGGTAGTGGTGTCTATGGTAAGCATATACAACTCAGATCGGCGTGGAGTTGGATTAAGTCTTATGTATATACTAAAAACATTCCTTGGTGCTCTATACCAATGTGTACCTCCCCCTCATCAAGAAAATATAATGAAGGTATGCTTTTACATGATTGGAGATGGGAATAAATATTGGTGTGGAAGACTGTTGAAATATAACTTAGCTACTTTACATGTATCTTGATTTTTATATAACGGATTTCATGGCCTGCACCCCGGCAGATAAGGACACATTTTGCTGCAAATAGCAACATGTATTCTTCTTTTATATCCTTCCACATTTCTGTGAAATTAACTTCACGTTAAAAAGGTATTTTGTACTGCAGTTTTAGACACTGTCTTGTTTTCATAAAGAACCAATTTCACAACAGAGTTATCTGTAAAATGATTAGTCTCTTTGACATATATTGTGGGCGCTATATGTTTTGTTTGTGCACATGGCACACCATTCAAAGCTAGAAATGGTCGTTTACCAATTTGACCTCTTTTCAACATGCTTACCAGTCTGGCCTCTTTTTAACATCAACACCTGCGCATAGTATGAAAATGCAGTTTTCGAAAAAAAAAAGTTTATCTGTAGGTAATCAAGTTTTTTCTCGATAAACACACTCAGTGTATCAGTTGACTAATCTGATACACTTTGTTTATGGGTGAAAAATTGAGTTTATCGAATTATTGAGCAATTGGCTTGCTATACGAAAGGTAGCTGGAAGTTGAAAGCAGTGAAATAGGAAACATAAGATACTACTACAGTTCTTTACACTATGAATACAGGAATGACTATTATATATCTAACTTTCTATGTAAAAGCTCAGGTTTAAATTCCTAAATCAATCGCCATAGTTTAAAATTAGTAAGTATGAAATTAAATTGTCTTACTACAATCATCCTCCATGCCTGAATAAAATGGTCAGGGCGTTATATCTTAATCACTTTGGCGGATGATCCAAGCTGCATTGCCATTGTAATACAAATTGAAAGAAGTAACACGATTAATGATAAAGGAAGCGTAATGTGATTTTCCCACTGCAGGGCATATTATGGGAGAGGTTTATTCCCTGTCGGTCCTTATCCTTTGAAAGATTTTACTGAAGATGAATGACCTGCAGCTCCAAATATTACCCAAACACCAAGGTATAGAACCAATCAAAATAACACTGAAAGTCGTCATCGAGTTACTTTAAGAGTGCATTATTCACTTTTGGGGTTTGTCTTAGAGCATTGTGACATTTTATAATAATCTTTTCTAGTCTTATAGACTGAAATTTCTTTTTTACTTGATGTAATATAAAATCAAGGAAGTACTTCAATTACCAATAAGAATCACGCGAACTTTTGTTTTAGCTGCAGTGACATCGACTTGCTTATGAGTCATGTAAATTCCTTTATACCCTCTCCCCCTTGCTCCATTTTCTTTGTGCACATTTGGAGGTGTCTACACTTTACCATGTTCTTCTGTTGCTCTCTTACTGGTCTCTTTATACTTGTATTATGTATAATTCGATATTTTGCATCTTTAAAAATTTCCATGTACCCGTAACTGTGTCTATAACTACACTGTTGCTCATAAAGTTGGAATAAAATATTTTTTACCACATTTTATAGAATGATTCTTACAGTGTGAGTTAATTATGATATTTGGGGTGTATATCGCTCCACTACTAGATTGATCCGTCTCTTCCGATCCGAACATATCACCATGAACTTAGTCCACAATTAACCCTTTACGAACGGTGTCCTTAGCCCAAAAGGAAAAGAAGATATTTAAACAGCAGATTTAAGGATTAATACATTTTTTTCACATCAGTCAGTTTTACAGATAACACATTTTTGGGTGATTTCATGCATCGAAATGTCCAATAGTACTGTTTTAAATGTCAATCAGTGACTAATATCGATATGGCCACCCCTGGCAAGAATCAGTGCATCACGACGTCGTGGCATACTCTCCACAAGGTTGTTTATGATGTCAATGGGCAGAGCGTCCCACTTATCGGTCAGAGCCTTAGATAACTCCTGTGGAGTTTGAGGAAGATTGTCCTTGTCATTGATGGCTCGGTCTAAGGAATTCAGGCATGTTCGATAGGGTTCATATCAGGGGAACATGCAGGTCATGGTATCTGCTCCACGCCCTCTGCCTCAAGAAATTGTCTCACTTCAGCGGCCCTATGCGGCATTGCGTTGTCGTCTTGCAGCCGAAAACTGTTTGCATAAACCCTTCTTGCATGTGGCAGGCAGTGGTTTTCCAGAATGTCCAGGTACACGACGGCGTTCATGTTTCCATCTGTGACCACCAGTTAATGTTATCAAATACCTGCATGAAGAGCGGGCTGCAGTGTTACCATATAACACGATCCTCTGTGTCCATGGCTCTATTCTGCGTCTGTATCAACTTCGCTTTCTACAAATGTAACAACTAAATGTGTAGAAACGGTTCTGTTTGCGATAGTTATTTAACAGGAGGAGATTTTTTGAAGATACGAATTGTCCCAATCAGCATTTGATCGGTTGTAAAACACCAATTAGTAGCGAGAGCGTTTGTAAAGTTTATTAAACAAACAAGTAAAAAAAACGGACTCCGTGCAGTGGCGTAGCGTAACCAGCGGGTGGTGGGGGTGTGTGTGGGGGGGGTGGTGCGTGTGGGTGGTGGGGGGGGGGGGTGGGTGCTGCCAGCCCACCAAATTAAAATGACCGTTTGTACAGTGTCTATGGAGAAGAGGAAACAAATCGCCTCCTCAGAAAATGTCTCCGGCCACCTATTCTTCTCCACCATTGCAAAGGTCTAGTTAGCCAATGACTCGTGAAATATGTGGCGTCCTCTCAAGGTGTAATGTTATCGACGACCAACAGGTCATGGCCAATGTTAGCTCGCCAAGCTTTGCATGCGTCCGGCTGATTGAAAAAAGAATTACGGCGTTTGCGGACACGACGGCGTTCATGTTTCGTTTCGTTACCAGTTACGTGTTTCCTACCTCAAATGACCCACCCTATCGATGGATTTCTAGAGGATTTTACAGCCTGCTGTGATATCCTCCGATTGGAAGGAAATCAGGCGATTTTGGCTTGTTTAACTCCTTCGGAGTGCAAGATCTTCGGCATATTGCGATGGCCGTTGACGGGGGGATGCCTAGGAAACATTGTGTAAGTTTTTGTTAGAAAGGTAACAATATCTGAAAAACGTAGGCTCGTTGCACATAGGCTTGGAGCAGGAGGAAAAGGAACAACGACAGACGTTCTCGCTTTTATAGTTCCAAACAAAAAGGCATTGTTAACGTAATTGAAAAAATACGCATGGATTTCCACTTCACCTGGGTAGTGGGACTCAATCATTCACCTACTCTGTGCTTACGGACACGTTCCAAAAGAACATCGTTTTAAGATTGGGGGTCTTGAAACTTATTCCAACTTATGAGCAAGAGTGTACAAGTAGTCGTTGATAAGTCTTAACGTCCATTGGGCAAATGAGATTTGTCCGTCCAATTGAGGCTGAGATTTGCACCGCCAAAAGCGAGGTAGTGTGGTAGTTGTATCTGCTGTGACGGGCAAGTTTGCATGAACTTATGCATTTAATGGGAACATCCATAAGCGACTAAAAGAGAAACAACCGACCCGAATTGGATGTTTGGAGTGACATAATCGGGACAACTGTCTTTTAAATTCTGTATAAGGATTTGAGGCGAAGAGCTTAAGGTATGAAGGAAATAGTGTAATACAGGAAAATATATTCAATACCGGAAATCCTTGCAGGGCAAAAGTTTTGAAAATTGCAAATTCCTGACTTGTTTCTCGGTCGAGAACCAGGAACACACATAGTACGTACCAAACATTAAACATAAACAGAGCTTTTGTGCAGGATAGAACTAAATTATGCTTGTTATTTTTAATTCCACATCGTTTATTAGGTTTGAATAATTAAAACATATTAGTGTGTTTGTGTGTTTTTAAATTGCTATGTAAAATACAAAAAAGTTTGAGTTTGATAGGAGGATACACAGTGATTTTACCATTAGTTATATTCAGAAAAAATAAGTCCATCATCAATCGTAATCTATCATTTGCCGTTTATAGTAGTGATAAAATATCCAAAAAACGCCAAAACGGCCCATGGAGGGAGGCACTCGAGTATTGCATTTATATTGTGTCACCGAAATATTACCCCCGTCTTCTAAGTGGTCAAGCATCTGCCCTGGAATCCGCTAGAACGTTTCATTCAAAGTATAAACACAGCCATATTGGTTTGAAAAAGTGAGGTTTCATGCGGAAACCTATTGAAAAGATTGGAAGAAGAAGAAAACATCTCTATTTTGAATTCCTTTATCCCATCCGTTTTAGTCGTGGCTTTGGTTTAGTTCATCGGACGTTCCACTGAATGATCGGACCTAAAAGACACTGTCGATGCGTCAGTGAACAGTTACATACGAGCCCGGTTTGTTACCTACGGGTTTTACTCTACATGAACATTTCCAATTAAGGCTTGTCACTAGCCGTGTCACATCAGCCACCTCACTTAGCCATATCGCCTTTGAACCTCACACACTTCCGCACGCCAAAATTAAGTCCGTAATTGCTGTTGTTACTTCTATTACAACCCCGTTTTTTTCTGCCTTTCACCTGTTCCATCTGTTCGTGACCCATCGTATTATGTAACTCTGCTTCTTTCCAATAACCTCGTGTAATTGTCCCTCTGAGTTGTATAGAAGTGCAACACCTCGCCTCACAGGTGAATTCAATCGTTCAATTCTGATCTCAGGTTAATTGATTTTTTTGTCGAAATAACTCTGTTGTTGCTGCTGGATGCTGCCTGTTAACTATCAGTCTAAACGTCGAGTTCAATAGAACTGTCGGAATGAATGTGCTATTACTACCTGTTGTAACATATTGGGCATAGAAGTAGAAATTGGCATTAGTTATATGGGTTTACAATTATTTTTATCTTTTTCGAAAGCGAAAGAGAGATAGATATTATTGATAGATAGAGAGAGCAAAATAGAGAGCGAGAGAGGTAGATAGAACGAAGAAGAGAGAACGGATAGAGGAGAAAAAAAAAACAAAACCAAAATAAAACATAACACGTTCACAAACACACAACGAGCAAACCAACATGGCACCTATTTCCTTCCCAACGTTTCTTTATGTCAGCATCTCTTAACAGATAAAATTGATCATAAATCGCATATCGCTTGTGCTAAAGTTTTAACAACAAAACAAGGAAATGTTTAAATGTAAAAGCTTGAGGTAATCTGGAGATACATATAAACATTCTCATGACATTTGACCGACTTCATAGCCGCTCTGCTTTTCTTTAAATACATTACCTTTTAGTAAGCCTGTTACTCTGAGCTAACTGGGCCAATAAAAACGTATATATTGGCCAATTCAACTCTGCGTTGATCATATTGCAAATTACGCGAATCATTGTACAGATATAATGGACTTTGTGTTTTTAGCACCCGCCGTCGCCATAGTTCTCTCTGTCAACACCGTGACAGAATATTAACGGAAACCTTATAGGTCACAATTACGGTATCGCAGATAAACTGAATTTAGCTCAACGCACTAGGGCTAATATATTAGAGCTATAGAAGCCTGAGGTCTTATAATAACGGAAACGGATGAGCAGGCTTTAACCAATATTTTCCTAAAGAATTCTAAACAAATAGAATTGAGAAAATACTATACGATGCTGAAGGGACGTATTACACAGTTGGATTAAAGACGAGCACATCCTCACGAGGACACGGATCCTTTCATCATTTTCAAAAGATTTTAAAGCGTCCGAGAGTCCCGTAATTCGTTTCTACATAAGGAGTTTGGTGTTTACCTAGACCTGCTTCATAAATAAAGTCCAAAAGGCACGATCTTATTACAAAAAGCAAAAAGGAGGGACAATATTCTGATATTTTAGGCCTGACTATCTTTTGAGTTGAGGTGCTCAATTCCACTATGGAAGAGAGTGGATGCGTTCAGACAGGCCATTAGAACTTATATGGACGATTCCAACGAACAGTGTACACTGCGTGTCCAGACCCATAACCCAATAATATTAATTGTTCAGCTTATTTAAAAAAATATTTATTTTGCACACACAACATCCAAAGTGGGGATAAAAAAGTTTTATTTACAAAGACATAAAAAACATCCAGCATTTCGAGATTCTAAAAATCTCTTCCTCAAGGGAAACACCAACACAAATTAAACTAGACAGAGAACTGCCTCCTCCAGGGGCACGAGGTAAGTTAAGCGTTGTTGACCTTTGACCCCAAAAGAGTGGATCGTATGAAGAGGTCACAATATACATCTTTCATGTAGATCTACCAGATGCACCTTTCAGAGTTGTCATTTAACCCCGTTTTCAATTTTATACACAGTAAATGTTTCATGGTTCATTGGTACTTGTAATTAGATCTGCTTATCATGTGACCGTTGACCCCAACCAAAGCATACCCTGTATGAGGCATTGGTCAGTGGTACCTCTTAATAAGTCTAGTAACCAGTGCTATTGATCTTGTGATTCAAGTAGGCTTTAAAATGCTCCATCAACTTGAAATGAGACAAATTACACGAATTTGTGGTCAATTATTATCATTGTAAACAACTGTCAACGTATAAACAAAGTTATTTGTGGCCTAATACATCCGAGATTGCTATGAGAGAACTTCAATCTTGCAATTTAGAGCTAAGATGGCAGGCCAATCTCCTAATATGGTAAGCCACGTCCCCCGTCTTCACGAAAGTTGGCCATTATCTTTTACACAGAGACAATACGTGTCAATGTAAATTCGCACGCTTGACGACAATGTGTATATTTATAATAATGTAAAATGGTGCACAATATATTGACATAGGGAATCCCCACCATTACACTTCAATACGGTTATTTAATGACCATGAGGCTATCAACAGTGCCCCGACTAAAATCTGACGGCCAATATTTTTAAAGAGGATAGACTTACTAAATACTCGCAAATCATGATGTTTCAGTCACAACTTATTTTGACAGACTCAATGTAATGTTAATAACTAAACCCATGGGGTGTATGTCAGAAAACCAGTGCATAGGTGAGTGTTGTCGCCCGGGTGTTGTAGATACCGCCTCAGGTTAAGAATTTGGCAAAAATGTAAGTAGTCGTATATATTAGTTAGCTGACATCAAATCAGTTTTAGGAAAGTGGAATTTATAAACTCTAAATACGTGTAAAGCACTGTTGAGAATCACACTGTAATTTCAGGAAATTAGAAATTAGAAAACCCATAGAAAAATAAATCTAGTTTACGAAAACTTTGGAAAAGTGAAATGGGCAGTATATTTTTTTGTTAGTGAAATTTTTGCCTTGACCCCTAAACAGTGGTGGTATGAAGAGAGGTAACCATAGGACAAGTTTCCATCTTTCATCGATGTCTATTACGATGCAATATTCAGATCTAACATTTGGGCTTGTTTTCAATTTTTACCACACTAAATGTTTTTGATCCCTGTAACCCCACGATGACCTTTGACCCCTAAAAGAGCACACAAAATAGACACTAGACAGAGCTCTTTCTTTTTTTTCTTTCTTTCTTTTCTTTTCCTTTTATTTCTTTCTATATTAAAATCAGGTCATAGATCATTGCATGCATTACACGGGTGAGTCAAAAAAAAGTACAACAAAATGAGGGAATTTTTCCGAGGAAACTTAATAAGATTTACCACGTTTATTTCATGCAAGAGAACTTGGCATTTAATCTGCTTTAACAGGAATTTTAATTTTTTGAAATCGAACAAGACATCCAAAGGCTACAAGTTAAATTTGTTGAAGGTATATCTATTTTTAGCCCCGAACAAATTGCATGCCGACTGTACACTTTTAAACTCATTACTATGCAAACGCGAGGGCTTCAAAATATTAGATTAACAGTGATTTCTTTGGCGCGGTATTCAAATTCTAAGAAGGGCACGTGCACGTACACACTTCTTTCAATACATTTTTCAAATGAAAGAGCGCCGATCATTACTTCATGAATGAATGGTGAAGTCATATTTGCGATACAGCTTTGGAGAGATTTTGAAATTCTGTATTGTGGTTCATGACGCGAGAGACTTTTTAGAACTCAGGTGGTAAAAATTATTATTCGCAATGATAATGGGAAAATCCGGATGGTCTCGGCTATCGGAAGCTGTGAAAAAAGAAGTTAAAATAAGACTTCCGTTGTTCAGTGTTGTGTTGTTTTTATGTCCAGACGTGCGCCATGAGTCCCCAATCCCGGAAATTGGGGGTTGAAAAAGTATCCTAAAATAATGGTAGATTATGCGCGATATAATGTGACTAGTGAGCTCTACTATGTGTGTCGGTATTACTTAGTCATTTCATGAACCACAGTGTCATCATTGCAAGGTGCACTATAATTTTACTTAAGTGACATAGCAAATATGCATGGTTATTTCCGCAGTGGTGGAACCAAGTTGACTGAGAAAATGCAATAGCTTGCAATGGGGTATTGATTGCTGTCATAATTATATGCAGGGAACCGTGTTTGTGGGCGCGGTCAAGCATGGTTTTGCATGACACGTACAATGTGCACACAGATTCGGTTCTGTGTATACTTAGGTCAGTCACCCGAATGTACTACACATGCGAGAATTGCCATCGGTGACTAGCGTGGGTGACTTTTCACTAAAATCTGCTATACAGGCTTCAATAGAGAGGTTTGTTTGTGACGTGTTGAATGATAATGTAGATTACTTAAGATTCAATGAAATTTACACGATATTTATATTCAACATTTTAATGCTTTAATCTGCTCTATTTTGTAGGCTTATACATGTATTTTGGAAGATTTACTACATGGAAACTAAGCAAGTTGAAAGAATGCTGCAAATTATTGCTTCAAGTGCAAACACTGATTTCATTAAATACAAGAAACATGTTGGTGCTGGGCACCAATGTATGCCCCGCGCAATGGCAGAATTATTTAAAACATCCGAAAATGGCCAAGAATTGAGAGATAAATAACATTTTCCAAACAAAACAATGCTAGTGTATGTGACTTTTATTGAAAACTGATGGTATAAATAGTGCAAGTTCACTATACTCTTGTTCAAGTTTACTGTAGTACCTAAATAGTCGACTCGACCATCGTAACTGATGTCAGCTGTCAAGAAATTGTCAATATTTCTGAATATGCAATGATATAACCAGGCACTGCTGGCACTTCGCCCAACTGGCCTTTGACACCACTTAAACATGTGGAAATAGAACCTTGTACAGATCCAATATAAATTTGTATAAAAACACTGAAAATACAATCTATCTCACACTGTATCAACATTTTACTTACACAAAAACTATTTTGTGTTTGCATAAATATTTATACCATGTTCATCACAACCATTACGTAATTTTAGCACTGTTCATCATTTTCAATTGTCATGAAAAATTGTTATGACAAAGGCTCTTCAGGCTTCAATACAGCAAAAACTCCATGCCTGTCAAGTTATTCCACATCTATAGCCCCGCGCTCCCGCGCGGGGCAATTATTTTGATATTTGGTATCATTTTATAGTCTTACCAAGTGATGTAAGCAGACATTTTCATTTTGAGACGGAGGGAAGGCGGGGGGAAACAAAATAATTTTTGGGCATCACTAAAAACCATTTTGCAAAGGTGGACACTGTAAACTGTTAATACTATCAATTTAATACTTTTCCTGATCTGTATTGGGGTCAGTAAGGAGCAAGGATTTTTGAGTGGGGGATACTGCCCCTTACCCCTCCAACCCCCTCACCCACTGGCTACGCTACTGAACTTTACTGGAACTTTATTCCAAATGTGTAATTAAAGGATGATATCTGCAAATCCCCAAAGATGAACGCAAAACCAAGAATACTCTTTGAGTTACACTAGCGTGAAACTTGTTCGGTCTGTCACATCGGGTACTTTCACTTCCGCAACTGTAACTTTTGAACTCGTGAATCAATTTTGAAGCCGTAATTTTTCTATGAGAGATAACAAAGCAGGAAATGTACTACATTTTGAATACTACAGCGGATTTTCCATAAAAATCGTTGAATTTGGTTGTACTTTTTTTTGGCTCACTCTGTATGTAGCACAAGAATGGTTTCGAAGATTTGATGATTTTTGACCGCTGTGACCCCTACGTGACCGCTGACCCCAAACAAAGCACGCCGCATATAGTTTGTGTCAAGGTCATTACTCTGAGCGAGTTTGGTTATTAGAGGTCAAGGCGTTAAGAAGGAGTTACGGTTGAAAGAAAGAAAGAAAGAAACAGCAGGAAAACAATAAATTAGGCGAAACGCCTAAACGCCTAACTTAAAGAGCGCTGAGAGATCATAATCACATCTTCACCCCAGCACAGCTTGTTATAGCTATTACTGGTCAGCTTATGTTATTGTAATCGCTTTATGCGCCTTGATAAGATGTTTCGCCCCATTATTGTATCGGTCGCGTTACATAGTGACGTATTTGCAAAACACGCATTTCGAGCAAAACGGCTTTGAAGATTTTGCGACATTAATTGTTCTATACTGTTAATAAATTATATATTTCAATATTAAAACCTAATGGAAAGTCGCTAAAATAAGTTAAATTTCAAATATCCGATCAGTTAATCAACTTCAAATTTATTTAGATATGCGAAAAAATGATGTTAAATTAAATATGTCACTATGTGAAAACCACAAAATAGCAATTTCAACGCGTAAATAAAAATAAGGCGCGCAAATACAGCCGTTAACCGTTATGTGACGGTGGCGGGAATACGTCATATGTGAAAACGATAAAAATAGCAATTCTACCGTGAATGAAAAAAAAAAAAAAAAAACATAATGGTTTTAAATTGGTCTATGTGCTACATATTTTAACATCACATGCACATTTTTATTGATTCTTGCTATTGAATTCCATAAGACTGTTCCATAAAGACTTTTAAAATGTTTTCTTTTGAGATTATAGTCTCTAAACATCTAGTAGGCGATTCTTGGAGAAAAAGGGAAGAATATACGAAAAACCGAACGTATTCCTCCGATTCAGTTAAATAAAAAGGTCAACACCTACGTCGGAGGCATACTCATGAAACAAGTAGCGAAATATTCCCAACCAGATCAGAAGCTGCCATACACTATTCAACCAGAATACACTCAAGGTCGGTTATTGCTGCATGGGAACATGAAATCCATTATCAATCAAGTTCCCAAAGCCTCAGTTTATGAGAAAGGCTTTGTTAAAAGGAACAGAAAATCCTTACAAAGACTGTAATTAGATGTGTTATCAAATTAAGTCACAAGGCTAGAGTGATAAAAAAGGCTTGTTGTATTGTAAATGAAATGGAAAAAGACTGTGAATCTAGAAACGGATGATAATGTCCTTTTGCGTGGCCATGGTGGAAAGTGTTCAGCTGTGTAGATTATCAAGCAAAATGACCCAACAATGGAAAGCGAAGTTGAAGGCGCTATCACGATGCGGAGACCACAACTTTTCAAAACTAACGTGGAACGAAAAAAAAGTTATTATTCATTCACCATTCATTCTGTAACTGTGACAACATGTGTTGATACTTTATTTGACAAAAGGGCATTCGGATATAGCCCCAACACTGTCTGATCTGAAAATAACACGTAAAATGTAACGGAAATGATAGTTGTTAAATTTAACACCCAAGAAGTCACAAAGTTACATTAGAGTAATATCGTTTACACTCACCTCGTTATTAACATTCTTCGTAAAGGGGCTATTTCCACAAGCCTCGTAACCCAATTACTTAAAAAAGTATTTGTATTATAGTATCATACAGACATCTGACGGTAGTGGCAGGATGATTATAGTCCTCCGGGCGCACAGTTCGGGAACAATGGTGTGAACAATAGAGCATCGATATTCAGTTGACTCTTCACGCACATTAGTACATGCTTTATTCCGTTGTCGTCTATGGAGCCGGACTATGAGACCTGCGACTATGATACTTCACACAGGCCTAGACTCTATAGAATAAATGCGTGCCGATCGTAGGGCAAATTCAATCTACTCTGGGTAAATTTGTTAATTTGGTATTTTTAAAACGGACAGAAATACAACACGTGGCCTATTGGGTACCGTGATGCGAACATTTGGTAATAACATAAAAACGCACGATCAGAATCAACTGCAATTTTGGAAATGCATTTTTCGGTAATATCTAGTGACCCATAATAAACAAACGATATGATGTCTAGGATCCTCTTGATCAAACCTAAACAAATATGTTTCATAGGGAAGTGAATCCATAGATTGTGGTCAAAAATGGAAAACACCGCTCAAAATCAGGACTTTCTAAGGATGCACAAAAGCGGTATATGTTTGATAGAAATTTGGGTGGAATTTAACAAAAAGAATGATGCACTGTATTAAATTGGGTTGTGTAGAACAGAATACTTACATATTATAGATTGTGTACTTGTGTATGGATGCAAACTCGTTTTCTTCACCCAAATTGTGACACCATATTAAAAATGTTTAAGATTAACATCTTAAGATTAAAATTCTATAATCTTTCATCAGGTGTTCAATCGATTGTGTGTAAATCACCTTTCAAAATGCACCAATCATGAGTGACCAAACATTCAAAACGTTGATTATTTGATAAAGCGTTGATTGTTTTTTAGGATAACAAGATCAATTAAAGATAAGGTGGTTGTAACATAAAGACAAATGATCCCGTAGCGGACACAGGTCCATGAGAAATAAAGTTAATTAGTATTTCCGCAAAAAAGGAAAGAAAACGAAATACCTTGAAACTTAAACCTTTTGAAAAACGCAGATTTAATCCTGGAAAACTTTACAGACACTAAGCGAACCGTAAATAGGCAGCATCAACGCCCCTCTTCTGGAATCGATCGCCAAACTTTGCGGCCAAATACCTAACACGATTAGATAAACGTCCCACGACTAAATTTTCATCTGCTGGACAACAATACTTTGTTATTCAGTCAACTTGGAAATTGGGTATACGATCAGAGTGTTATTGAAAAAAGACGCTCTGATTTTTCTTCAGACATAATGCTTGATTATGAAATCTGTAGGTTTTTATAAATTTCTTGAAAACTTGATTTATTTCCGTTTATTTCGAGTACACTATGTATTTAATATTTACATTTGATTCTATAGTTCGACTTTTCTGATCTACTTTGCGCAATTTCCTTATCTGGAATGCAGATTCACGTGGGTTGATTTTGTTTGTTTAGTTTGTCTACCCATAGCGACCGCAAAGTTTAGTGCGGATTTCCCAAACGATAGTTTATAATGATGTGCATGCAGTGTTACATTCTGAAAAGCCAAATTTCCGCAATGTGTATGTTATATGCGGTAACACATTTGTTTGTTGGAAGTTTTCAAATAAACTACCAAATATTGCTGTGTTTCATTTAAAACTTTAGAGGTGAAACACCAGGACGGATCGAATGGGGCCATTAGGGGATAAGTGTTAAGGGTTTATAACAAAGTTCCAGTAGTACCCCGTCTATTGTAAACGCTAATTGGCCTCGTTTATGTAATCGGATATCCTTGCACGATTAAATGTGTGTCAGGTTCTCCTTGCCTCCACCGCATTATAAAAATAACTGCCTGACACTTCTATGTCGATCAATAATGTTTTTTAATACCTGCATGAAGAGGAGCGGCCAGTGTTACCATATAACACGACCCTCTGTGTCCATGGCTCTGTTTTGCGTCTCTGTATCCACTTTTTAATTAAAGGTGTAGTAGAAATGGTTCTGGTTGTTATTATTAAACTTAACTTCAAGTAAGTAAATATCAAAATCGTAGGTTTTTCACCAGTATGCTCACAGAACAAGAAATCACACATTTGTTTTCATTCATTGTCCGTATTGTAACATTCGTTCAC